>JAODIE010020953.1:142688-351934 GCA_027575565.1 Diploeciton nevermanni
TATGTGCTATAAAAAATGAAAAATTGCAATATTTCGAAAAGAATCCCTAAAACATTACTTGTAAGTAATTTTTTATTGACTTTTACGAATCGTATTTGATCTTGGCTACGTCTTTGGGTAAAACATTTCAATTAAATTGAATTTTGTTGGCTGACTATAGGCAACACATTGTACAACCGTACCACAAAATTTCAAAATCCACGTGACGCAACTGAATTTATACATACTAAAATTAAGTGAAATGTTAAGCCACATGTAATAACTATAGTAATAGACTCTTACACGGTAATAATTATTTAAATCTTATGCAGTATTATTAATTAATTTCCTAATCATATTAAAACTTGTCTGAAGATGTAAACTTTTCATGCAGTTCAAAATTAATGCCCAACAACCTTGATTCCACCAACCGCTCCCAGTCAACAATCTAACTATCTATCTTTGCTTAATCTCCCATTAATTCCATTTGAATGTGAATAGCAGTGAATAGAGTTAGTTGTCTTATGCATATGCATTCACCACACAAATTCTTGACGTGGCGATGTTGCAACAAGTGCAGGCCGAGAACACAATGTTTTCTTTGTTAAATGAACGTTGCAAATTGCTAGATAGATATGTCATATCTGTGATGCGAAAATGTAATTCAGTCTTTGTGCGTTAAGAACATGACATGACTCATTAATGAAAGGAAACTCCTTAGAATTGTTCTTAAGCTAAATGAGTCGCGTTTCAAACGTAAAATTGTAAATAATGATTATGGATCATTCACATAAATTCATCAAAATACTCGAATTCATACAACTATGATAATGAATTTGTTTACTTTTAGATAGAATTAATTGGTTTATTTTATGGCAATTAGCACATTCATCACAATTAATTAGAAAAATAAAGTACAAAAACCTTATTTATAAACCGCAATAAAATGGCAAATGCTATTTTAATATATTAATCATGCTAACCTTTTGAACTTGAACGATAAAGAAAAGTTATGATCCAATCACAGGAATATACGAATCTGAAAGAAATCCCAATTTCAGCCAATTCCCAACAATTAAACTATTTTAAATCTCCACGAACAACTCCACTAACATGGTATAATGGTACAAAAGCCCATGTTAGAGCATGAGTCCTTCATTAAAATCCACACACTCTTTATTACCTTTCATTAAGTAACTAGTCACTCTTATGGTAGTCACCTTTGAGTATCCAACCAACTTCCAATTGGAAGATTCAGCTGTAGACCCTACCAATGGGCAGCAATACTATTTGGTACCAGTTGAAGATAACGAACAAGAACACATATTCGTAACAGAAAACAAATTTCTGAAGAAATCAACAATAAAAGTTTTGATCTCCCTGGTACAGACATTGTCTTTAAAGATAACAGACCTTAGTCCAAAGAAGCTGGTGTAGACCACCTCCATAAACCATTCAATAGTGAGACTTCTGTCACTGCCCAACATACACCTGGATGAGAAACCAATGTCTGGGCTTAAGCTAATCTTTACCTTTACAATCTCCTGATGAAAGAACAACTGGATTTGTCTGCAAATTATGATCATCACTTTGGGGACCATGAAGCCTAACTATGAGGCTTTCCTTAATCTCAAGCATCGTTTTTATGTTTATATCCCAGCTTTATGATGTTATAGTTTCAAGCGAAAAATGATTACTCAGAGTTTAAAAAATGAAAATGATGGAAAGAAGTATTATTTGGTGCCCGCCAAAGAGATTGATAGCGAAGCAAATTTTCTCGATTAGAATAGACATCAAAAAATGTTTTTAAAACTATTCAAGTAATCTAGCATAGATATTGATCTGCAACCGTGTAACTAGAAAATGCGTTTTGATCCTCATCAAAGAATACAGATCAGAACCCGAGCACCAAACAGAGTATTGTTAGTATGCTAGATTTAAATATTTCATTAATTACTGCTCATGTCAATGGTTATATATTTAGCATCCATTTGCTTACTTTCGGTTTATTTGAGTGTAATTCCCATTTCCCAGTTACAGATAATTTTCGCCAGAGCAATAAAAACAAGCCATTGATTAATTCACACCAACTTGTTTCTAACAATATAAAATACGTGCTATATGCTTGATGTGTAAATTACAACTACGGTGAATCATTCGAAAAGGGATTTCACAGAGTACAAAACGCTAAGACGATTACAGAAGTAAATTAGTATAAAATAGGAAGGAAATTCTGATAGAAGCAACAGTTTCTCAACTGCAATTCAACTGAGAACATCTCAGAAAGTGCGAATTACTGCTTTAAACCACATTAAAAATCAAGTAAAAATGGTGAAACAACTCTTCATCCTCGCCGCTCTTATGGCAGTCTCCTTCGGGTATCCAACCAACTTCCAACTGGAAGATTCAGCTGTGGTCGTGGACCCTACCAATGGCCAACAATACTACCTGGTGCCGCTTGAAGACAACGAACAAGAAGCACATATTCGTAACAGAAGACAAATTTCTGGAGGAATCGACAATAAAGGTTTCGACCTCTCTGGTACGGGCACTGTCTTTGAAAATAACAGACATAAGGTTGATGCGACTGGTACTATTGCCAAAGAATTTGGAGGTCATTGGTCCAAAGGAGCTGGTGTTGATTACCTTCACAAACCATCCAACAGTGGGGCTTCTGTCACTGCCCATCATACACCTGGATGGGGAACCGATGTTGGAGCTCAGGCCAAATACAACTTTTTCCAGTCTCGTGATGGAAGAACAACTGGATCTCTATCCGCGAATTATGATCGCCACTTTGGAGGACCTTTCGGTACCATGAAGCCAAACTATGGAGCGTTCTTGAATTTCAATCATCGTTTCTAATCCTAAGTACTATCAAACTATTAACAAATATATTTATGTAATGTGTCATTCAAAATCAGCTTTAATTAAATAGCATTGTTACCGATCAAACCCAATATTTCTGTCAATATTTTACTGTTTTATAATAAAGATGAATTTTCTACATAAAATAAAAAACCTTTTCTTTTCTTCAAGTCAAGCTGGTAGTAGTAACCACTGTGGAATTCCAGAAACAAGTGAATCTGATACTTCCTCAACCTATGAATTAGCTCACGCAATTCTAAAAGCTCAAAGCAAAGAAACCATTCAGGATATCTCTTCTATCGTATCCTGTGAGTTAATTCAAGGTGCGAATAAACCAGAAGAATTACTAGAAGATGAATCAACCCATGTATCAATTGAAATATTTGAACATACACCTTCCACATCAACTATACTTCAAACTTACAGTGCTGAAATGCAGGATAAAACCCATGCTCAAGCTGATGCGTTCCAAACATCACAAGACACAACAATTGAAGAAGATCTATCTGCACTTCAAGTAGAAGTTCTCTTCCATCAAGCAATGGATGATATTACTGTGTTCCAATCGGAAGTCGAGGAAGTTTCATCGACAAATGCTGCGTTTGTAGAGAAGTCCAGACCTTTGCTGCAACTACCAAGACGGAGTATTTTAAAGCGACTTACGGATACAAAAAAATCGAGTATAAAAGTTCCGCCAAAAGACGTTGCAGTCCGCTTCTCAAATTCTACGCTTGTAAAGAAATATAAACCAATTTCACCAAATAGTTCAATGTTGACGCTGACTGATCCTGACGAATTATCGAAAATTATTACAACGAGAAATTCTAGTGAGCAAAAAGCAAAGTATAACCAATCACGTATTAGAAAAGAATCCGATGATTTAAAAAGACAACATGTTGCTCCTTTAAGAAAAGAAATGATGTCTAAAAAAATAGATAATACACGAAATGACTTGATATCGCTCAAGTCTCACGATTCTGTGACAGCACCTTCAAATCAAAACATTGTAGAAAAACGAATTAATTTTATACCAAAAGCACTTGAATCAAATTCTTTACAATTTGCCACTCCACATCAATCGAAAAAGTCAATTAACTTAAGATCATCTGATTTTAGTAAAACATCTACTAATTCAACAACTATGATTGATTCTGAGACAAAAGCAGAAATGCTTTCTTTTGATGTTGATGCTGCGAAAACAGATAGTAATGTAATATCATTATTTTCTGAAGATTCGATCAATGAAGTTGCTCCTATTCTAGAGCCATCCCGTCCAAGTAAACGAATTAACTTCAAAGTAAAGGATGTAGAGAAAAGTAAACCGATTGAACCATATCTTCCGCAACATAGTACAACTCATATATCTAAGAAAGCAATTGACCGAAGGTCTAGTATAGATATTCCCTTCATCAAAGATGTTAGCGTTCCATCAGATGGTTCTGAAACTATAACTGATGATGCCAGAGTAGAAGTTGTAGATTTTGCCAAAGATTCCGAGAAAACAAGCAATGATTTAGTATCTTTACTCTCCCATGAATCAGGCACTGATATAGCTCCTGTAGACCGAACAGTTGCTGAAAAACGGATTATCTCTCAGCCTGATAAACAAGACAAAATTATATTGGCAGAAGCAAAGCCAAACATTAGTATACCAGATACCAAATCTGAGCTGAGAACACTTAAGGACCAAACAGATGAAAATGATCTGATAACAATATATTCTGGATCTTTTGTTGTAGATGAAGCATCTAATAAGCGTATCAACTTTGCACCGACTAGTGAAATATTCGATGAGCATCCATATGTTACTAAAAACTCTAGCAAAAGCCGCCAGTCCATGAGTGATGGCATTAAGCCAGAAAATGATTCCTATTTTAGAGACAAAGCAGTAGCTGAGGACTTTTCGTCCAAGTCAACAATTGACACAGAAGAGACGGATAATGACGTGAGTTCAATTGAAAAAGATCGGCAGAACTTCTCTATCCCAATATTACAGAATAGTAGATCACACAAAGTAACTATTAGTGCTTCTAAAACTAATATGAGATCAATTTCAACTGGGAGAATCACAAATGATCCAACTCTAACAGAATCGAAAGCAGAAGATGTGGTAGAACTAATACCACGTAAAAGTATCCTCAAACCAAGTTTAATATTATCGGAGGATATAGCTGCACCTAGCGATTATAATATTCGTATCCAACCAGAGCCAAAATCAGTGAATACTGATTTAAGAAAAAAGTTTGAGGAACTTATACGACAATCTGATGAAATTATTTTAAAAGACCAAATAATTTCACAGCAACACAAAAAGAACAAGAAACTCAAACAACGACCTACCGAATGGGATATACAAGAGAGAAGAATCACAAGTAAAACGAAATTCCCCGATCTAGAAAGCGGCATTCCAAAACTAGCAAGCAACGAAGAAATTTCTAATAGAGTAACAAGTGTAAGTAGTTTAATCGAAGACCAACACTCACCTAGTGCAGGTAGTGCAAACGCAAGAGAACTATCTCAACTAATAGGAAAAAATAAAACCATAGAAGATGCAGATTCAAGAAACCTCTATATTGAGAAATCCAGCAGTAAGGATATTCATAAAAACACCCAAAGAAAATTACGATCTATTATAAAAAGTGTTACAGCAGATCTTGCTAGTGAGGATTTCAGAATGACTTCACCTTCTGTAGAATACATCTTTAAACAAAGTCTCTCCGAAACAATGAGATCGATTCAGAGAGAACCCAATCATTCTAGATCAGTTAGCTCTCTAAACCAAAATGCGGCTTTCCTAGAGCAATGGCTTACATCCCAATTATGCCCAAAAGGTTCGATGATTAACATAGAGGAAATATTCCGAGAGTCCCTCACTGCTGAATTGCTCGTTGACAAAACTATCATGAAGTGGACTTTGAAACCTTTTACCATCAAATTGCCCGTTAATTTAAAGGCTGCCCAAGTTGAGTTGAAAGACTTTGTACGAGGAGAACTGCTGAAGATATACATGAACACCACATTGATCACAGAACAAACAAAAATCCTCTTCCAAGAAGAAGAATTTACGCGACAAAAATGGTTCTTGTCCTTGTATTCCTATATGCGGAAAATTGTGCATTATGGAAAATCAAATACGGAGCAACTTCGAGAATATGAATTTATAGCAATGTTGTTTTTCCATGAGATCAATGTGATTCAATTGATTCAAGACCTTTATGCACTTATAGAATTGGGACCTGTTTTGGGACTTGTTTTCAGACTTGTCGCCATTGTATTCATGGATGCACCCTTGTTATTATTCGTGCTTTCCATGAGCAGCTACGGTAAGTTCACGATCTTCAAATTCTTCAAAAGCATCCCGGTCTTCAAAGGTCTATCCTATTCACTTTTCATATTGTATTTCTTTGAGCAAGGAAGACAGTGCGCTATGCTACCGAAGTTAGCCATTTATAATGTTTATTTAATCCTTCGGAAACAAGAATGGTTCACTTGTAAATTCGATGAAGAAATCGACATAACAAGATGCATCCCACTCGGAGTCAACGAAACGCAAAACACCGAATGTCCTGAGAAACATGTTCTAACAGCAGATTATAAATTGTTTGCAACGCAATTTCTCCTAGACAAGGTAATCCAACCGACCTTGTGGAATTCATTGTATGTCTCTGCATTTTTCTGGCCCATAATTTACATGTCCACACTACTAGGTTATCAGAACTGCAAAGTATTCTATATTGGAATGCGATTGGTCAATATTTTGCTAGTAGCAGTGATTTGCCTTTTTGTGCTGATGATGAACTTGTTGCTCCCCATAGTACCTTACTATTATTTCCCCTTTGATAAATTGTGGAACCCAAGAATACTACACTACTTACTCGCCACCACAATCAAATTCTCTACCTTGCCCTTTGTTGCCTGGATCTGTACCATGAAACCCAAACAGTGCAACCCAGAAAGTGTCGTGCTGAAAGTGATGGCGATCAAATTTATGGTCATGCTCATTGGGAGTTTGAGCTTGATGACAGCCACTTTTAGTGTGATGCATTTCTACAGAATCAAGCCGGATTGTTTCTATATCACGCCGACCGAAACCCTGATGGTGCTGGTACCCGAATATTTCCAAAGGTTTGGCTTCTGGATAATAATAGTCTCCTCATGGTGTTCCATGATGACGTGCTGTGTATTTGCCCATATAGTTTTCTGCATTCAAGCGACTACTGAGAGTTTATTCCAAGGCTTTTCCAAGATTAGAAAGCTTCCGTTTCCTTATGCGACTGGGGCATGTCTGGGAATGTTTCTATTGCAGAATTGGGAGTTTTTGGGAAGTGGTATGCTAATGAAGCATATAGCACAGATGTCAACTCATAGCGCCTCTTTACTAGCATGCTGTATGTTTCTATTCGCTTTGAAGTTTCTCTACACTTGGGAGAGGTTTAGGGATGATTATTTATTCATCTATGGGAGGATACCTGGCAATTTCTGGAGGCATTGGTTAAATATTACTGCGTACCTCAGTATTGTAAGTACAATCTTTATAACTGTTCATATTGCTGCTGAATAAAAGTTGTCTAGATGATGGTACCAGCTGTGACCCTTTACGAAATCTATCGTTATGCATATGATGAAACATACACTAGTTTATGTTTTATTTTTATCGTATTGTGCATATTTGTCTCTGCTATGAAACATCTTTGCAAATATCTTTATAGACAGGTAGGTAGGTATAACTCCCCAAATGCAGACAATTGACTTATTTAGAGCTTCTAGGAAGTATTCAAAACTGTTATCCCTGAATCCGATTGGCTACCATTTGACCCAGAGAAAGCCAGTAGACGCCCATACTTTCTCGGCTCCAGAGATACACGTAGTAATGTCGACAGAATGAGCTGTAAACACAAATGTCTACGAATGTCCCAGAAGTACTATAAAATTGTTCAATCCCAAACTAATGATGATGATGATGATGAAGTTCACATAAAAATTAATCAGGAACCACGTAGATCAAGTATGGCTGAGATCTAATTGTTGCTGACAAGCGACAGATAAAAAGCATACATATTTAAAATGGGGAAAGTAGATATTAAACGCATTCGAAATTCCATCGACAAGACTCGAAAATATCACAGATCTTCGGTTGGCTCTTCCCAAGAAATTCATAAAACTGGAAAAATCCGCTTTGAATCCACTCAGCGAAAATCTGACTTACCAAGGCCACTATCAGATCCATATGTATCAAATATACCCCATCCAATAATAACTGAAGCCAAGCCAATAGTAACAAGCAAAGTCACTCAACGAATTCGCCCCCAAGATACTTTATTGAATATTGACCTTCTTGAAACAGTTGTGCGCATTGTGGACTACACTGAAATAGCAGAATTACCTCCAATTGTAACTAGACGATCGAGTGCAATTGTAAAGAAGAAATACCTTCGTAAACAAAAGCGTACCTCATCACTTACGATAGAAACATCGGAATCAAGTTTCCTTGATGAAGAGATCAGCACATTCTTCGCGCCTATCATCAGAGGATCAGAGGAAGAGTTCCTCACGTACCCAATTCGGAAAAGGCCACCTCCACTTTTCCAAAGCAACAACCAGATAATAACATTCCTAGAAGAGGATATGAATATCTTTGTGTTAAAGTGGCAAAGTCGAGAAGCATACAAAGCTTCAATTGGCGACACCACTTTTCAGAGAGTTGTGGCATATTTGAAGATGATGTTGAAACATGGAGCTAGCAATGATCCTGATCCACACTTTACCACCTTTGAGTTTTCAATCATGCTAATCCTGCACGAGTTTAACCTCCTGCAAATCGGGTATTTGGGGAATTTCATTATGAAATACGGTGTTGGCCCATCGATGCTAACGCATACTTTTGTTTTATTTTGCATAGAGATGCCTTTTTTGATGAAAGTCATGACCATGGCTAGTTTTTCACAAACATATATAATGCAGTTCTTTAAAGCTATACCATTACTGCAAGGGATTGGGTACTGTTGTATGTTGTTATTTTTGCTTATGCAATCCGAGGTCTCTCTGTTATGTGAAGGTGCATTCCGGGTTTTGCTCTATTTAATGACGACTAACGAAGACTGGAAGAGCTGCCTATATAAGAATGATAAATTTAAATGTATACCGTTTCATAACAAAGCTTCCCAAATGAAGAACTGCACGAAGAATGCATTATTTGTGGGAAGGAGTGAATTATATTCAACACAATATTTCATGCAGTAAGAAAATACACACCCCACACTTCTCTTTTCATAATTAAATAATACTTGTAGTAATGTTGTTTTCCAACCCGCAAACTTTCCCCTACCTTGGTACATCTACCATGGACCTATTCTGGTCTGGGTGTTCATATTACTAATCGCCCTGAATGGGATCGCCCTTATCAGAAAGACTACGATCCGCCTACAAGTATGGATGTTTGTCTCACCATTTATAATGTGCTGTTCTGTGATTGGATTCCGAATCTACAGCGTTTACAAAAAGACAATTAGTAAACAACGAACCTACAGGCCGATATCCTTCGTATTTAGTTTTGAAGTACTTCAACAACACTATCTAATTGAAACCAACATAACGATGATTAGTTTGTTATAGATGCCATTTCAGCGGGAACCAAAATGTACCAACTTCCCTACCTAATCTGGATCTGTGCAATGAAACCGAAGAATACTAATCCCGAAGTCTTCTCGGCATTGATCATCTTTGCTTGTATAGTCATGTCATGGACTTCTGCTAGTTTGTTAATTAGTTGCATTGAAGTGATTTGTCATTCGTACAATATGGCGCCTGAATGTGTGCAAATGCATCGTAAATAATTTTATCGCTCTCTACAAAGAGATTTTGATTGACTTGTTTTTCCAGCGAGAGACTATATATTTTCCCTCATGCCCGACATGTTACTGCACCTCTCCTACGAGAAAACATGGCTCTTTCTCTGGTTCATATCAATCTTCTACTACTACATGATCTACGCAGTCTACGCCATCAATGCGACAGTAGACACCATAGTTCAATGCAAACCATGCATGAGCAAAGTGCCCTTAGTGTTCAGCTTCGGAATATGGGCTGTCATTTGCACGTTGAGATACCTCCGCCTCATTGACTCATTCCAGGGCCTTTTAGAGTACTTCCAACCGAGAAATTTCACCATAATCAACTCAATTTTATTCGGTATTATGGTGTTTGGACTGGAATTTTTCTATGGCCAAGAGAGGTTTCGAGATGACTACATGTTTTACAATAATATTAGCCCCAAGATAATATGGGCCATTACCTGGCATGTTGTTGTTTATGTCGGAGGTGTAAGTTGATAAATTGGTCATTTAACCGAACATGAACATATCTTTGTTAGGTTGCGCTTCTCTGTGGGATCTTAATTCAATGCCTTCATGCGACTAATGTTGATGAAGATAGAGAGACTGCAGGAAGTGCCCTTTTCGAACTCATCGTCTCCTTCATTGCCGCTTTCCTAATACTTTATTTCTACATAAAAAGATCTTGCTACTGGCTCTATTACAAGAAGGTTCGTGAGAGTTATAATCCAGATCCATTATGGGGCTCTAGAGACCCGAAAATGGTCCTGCTAAGAAAATACTACTTTTCTAGTAGAGACATTAGACAAAGACAGAACAAACTAAACTGTAAACATAAATGCATGGTTCTGGCCACCAATTTTAAACATACTCAGTATTCCCAACTGATGAAAGTGCTCAGGATGAAGCTCTTATCACGTAGAGTCCATGAGCTGCACAGACGTTCGAATAGACGTTCGTAATTACTGACGACGGATGTAAAAGTTGATTTAGCACTCTTAAGAATTTCATATCGTCCAAGGCATTGTAAATTTTATGGACTTTTTTTTATCTCGTAACTATATATTGAAGGCGTATTGTCAAGGTCTTAAAATGTGAAACGTCCCCATGCGACACAAAAATGCCATTCCAGAATGGAATTTCCTTCATCTCTCATGTTACATCTTCGTTTCTTGAAGGGCATGAGGAGATGAATGATTCTTCACATACGTGCAGATTTTATTTGCGTACGAAGGGTGTGGACGAGATAAATTTGCATCCGGGTGATATTTTTATTTGCACACATTTATCCCACTGGGCTCTGGACAAAGAAACACAGTTGAAACACGGTAGCGATGTTTGAACATTGTGATCCCTTCAGGGGATTCGTAAAGCGTTCAGTTTGGAAATTGTCGAGTGAATTTGTGACTACCGATAGATGATGATGATGATGATGAGATATTCAATAAGATCATGCAAATTGTTCTAGATTATTGCATTTATAGGTTCTAGATTGACGCGGATGGAAAAAAGTATCACCCAGGTAGAATCATTATATTCTAAACAAACTGAATGCTATTGTTGTTAAGGCCTCTCAAAAAGGAAAAATCTCATAGAAATTAAATTGCAATAACGTTGGAATGCCATTCAAGGTTGTTAACTTTGCTCCAAGCATGTTAAAGGTTTAATTTCCGAGATTATCAAGCAGCACGATCTCCTCAACACATCTCAACAACGAAACAATCGAGCAATTAGAGCTTACACCTTCCATGCCACACACTATAACATTGTAGCTCAGTTAGAAATGAATGACTAATCACACAATGCACAATGTGAAGACAACAATTACGTTTTCATTTCACAAAGGTTTCAACTTTTCGTCTTGAAAATTACGTGCGTTGTACAGTTTTAATTCTGAGAGATTTCGGCGATAATCCAAAAAAGATATTTTAATAGCCATTGATCAATTGCATGTCTTTCCGAATCATATTAGGCGCCTACCTTATTTCTGGACACTCGTTCTCAGTGAGTTGTTCGTAGGGCAACGGGGATGTGGCGTACAACTCCGTCAGCATCTGATCCAGGTCGTTGGCGAGCGTCGACAGCAGCTGCAAGAAGAGAGAAGTTCCAATAAGCGTCGCAATTAATAGGTAATTGGCCGTGAACGACGCAGGCGTTTAGCAGGTTCGCTTTTTATAACAATGCGAGAAAACGCAGTAATGAAAAGAAAGTGTAATTAAAGTGCGCAGCGACATGTAACGTGCACATGTGACTAAACTTCGTGAGTTGTTATATGTTGGAAACCTGCCTTTATGACTAGGCAATAAACAATAAAATAATTGACGGAAAGAAGAAAAAATAAAGACATGAATTGTATTTTCGGCTGCTAGTTTTCCAATTGTGGGAGCATGAACAACTCTTGTGGCAGTCCAGTCTTAGTGTAAATATCCCTCTCCGCTCTACTTGTTGAAACCTGTGTCCAACTTTCAACCTTCCAACAAATAATAAACCCTGATATAAATCAAGATTCTATCAGGAATTGAATTATAATATCGTAAAACATACCTCACAAGCCAACAACCTTACAATGCAATCCAAGTTAAAGTTCAATTAATTCGCTGTCATAACAATCACTAATTGAATATTTAGCGCAAACCAAAGCAACGCAATATAATTTGGCCACTCTACAATACGTTTCTTCAGAACGGAAATAAAAGCAAGAAGCAACATGACTAAAGGTTTTAAGCAGGACTCAGCCAAATGGCATGCAAAGAACGAATTGCAAGGGTGCCAGAGTATAGAGCGAAAAAAGAGGGTTAACCGCTCTGGTGCTCGCAGGCCATGTCTAACAATTCCAATTCGAACGTCACGAGTTGTCATGACTCAGGCCGAAAATGCGACACGTTGAATTGCGATGAATGCATATTATACCAGTATTATAATACAGCTCAACTAGGACAATCAGCATAAAGGATGGTAGGTTTAAAGCCTCACTTTAGTCACTGGCGCGACTTCATTTGTTTCCCATCTTGATTATAATGTTCAAATTTTTCGACGAGGCTGAGTTGAATGTCAGCATGAATTATAATGCAGTACTCTTATTCTGAGTAAGATTAATGCCTTGTAATAATTACAATGCTGAATTAAATTTAATCATTCATGTGCCTCCATTACAAAATTTAAAATGATTCAAAAGAAGTATGAATTATAATTACACAAGTGAGGAAATGTGTCGCTACTGATATTAGCTTGCTTTCTGTGCGGACGGACACAGTAGCAGATAACAGAAATTGTCACTTAAGAGGTACATCTGCTTTACAAATGGAATGTAAACAGCTGACACGCGCTGTAATCAGATACATTTATTCAACTGATCTAAACTAGGCAAGAAAAATAGCTAGGAAGAAGTAGAGTATAGCAATGGATGAAGTGACACTGCAACTTAGATAGAAATTTGCAACAGTTGCAAGTTGTGGCACTTATTAATGATAAAATAATTACCCCGTAATATCTTGAAAGTCTGACCGGTTCTTCGGTATCCATATCCATCTCCGAAATTAATCCATAAGAACTTCAGTCACTATCACTCGAAATTACTCACCTCACAAATGTGATAGATACGGTTTTAATCATTGTTTATATTTATTGTGCACTATAAATGCACGCAGGTTAATGTAATTCAACTCAAAGTAAACAACTAGAAATTCGTTTTAAACTGATTGCACAAACAAAATCACGAAACACCACGTAGCCCACATTCTTCCAATTGTTTATTATCGCAAATAATTTATATCAATCCGCTGAACAAGCCGAATTACCACCAAACACGAAACACTGCTGGTCGTTAAAGCTATCACTGCATTTATGCGTTATTTTAATAGCCCTTTCACTGTTTTCAATGTTTATGCCTTCCTTCCACAGTCGAGATAATCCGATAACACACCTAGATTCTCAGGTAGAGTCGAATGCCATGTGCTTATCCTTCGAAACTGAGCAAAACACTAACAAACAGCGGCCAACTAGTTACGACCAAAGCCACTCATTACACACACTCAACAGCGAATGCGCACTGTACTTGGTGGCTTGATTCAAGTTGAATTATGTTGGTTTCAAGTAAGTTCAGTGAGTGAGAATGAGAAGTAGTTTGATGCCATGAAGTCTACGAGCAGCTTGCGTTGTGCCTTACTAGGCAGATGTAAACACCTCACAAATGTCAGTAAAAATGCCATAAACTGTGAGTTATATGTGAGTTAGTAGAGAGTTTTGCCAGGACCCAATTTCGAAAGAGTTTGGTAATGCGTTGATGAAAAATCAAGCACAAACAATATACTTGGTACTATCTACTGCCAATGCATTGTAAATATAATAACTGAGGATTAACTATAAATTTATCGTATCTTGTCTGATTGCAAATATCTTGATTGGATGCAATAAATAGTGATTTCAATTTGAATTATTTGTAAAATTGGTGTTTGACTATATGCAACTCAACGAACACAACAACACGAAACAATATATCAATATTTTTTTCAATTTTAATTGAAGAATTTACAAACTATTTAAAGACGTTCTAAATAAATCTAAATTAAATGCCAACCTATTCTATCCTTGTATTATATATTATTTTGTTGAATCACATTACTATCTTGGTAAATGTCATTTAGCATGTAATTTGCAGTAGCACTGTTTATGCAATTTGCGTAAATAACGCCACCAGCGTTTGTTGCTCCACAGGGCAAAGCATGCCGCCCCCGTCCAGCAACCATTTAGCGAGCCAGTGCCAACAGCGCGTCGACGATCGTAAATCAGCGCCGGCGGGCTGCAGCGGCGACGTTGATGCAATAATAAAATGCGCAGAATGCCCATTAAGCGCACATGACCACCATAAGTGCCCCACGGCACTCGCGGTCACCGTAATTACGCACCACCCGCACATACCGCATGCCGGCACGTTCTCCTGGCAGCGTATCGACACGTCGCCGTCGTTAACAACCCTTCGGTATTCGTAAAGCAGCAATGCATGTAATAGCGAGAGGAAAAAAAAAGTGAAATTATATTTGAAACATGCTAAATGAGGAAATTGAAGATATGAATGTGCGTAAATGTGCGTTTAATCAGGGTTCTCAATGAGTGTCATGTTAGTTATGTGCACAAAAGGGTTGCTGAATATTATTGGACGGGACCAAAGGGACCAGTATATCCCGTTTAATATCCTGGAACGCCGACAATAGGAAGCATTCCATTTCCGAAAATGCTGGTCCAATCAGAAATAAATTTAGCATGATTACTAGGACGCAAACTGTTGCATTAATTTAATACTATGTATTATAGTATTTAATACTATAGTATGCAAAGTCATCTAATTTGTAGATTTTAAATGTTACATATTGCGACGTATTTTGTCACTTGAACACATCTTTTTTTTTATGCAACAAAAAGCAGACTATTAATTTCCTGCTAGTGATTACATCAAAGCTAAATATGTCATTTCCATGACACGTTTTATGGATGATTATATTTATTACATGTCAACTCATTCAGCATTCAAAAGATTGATTTATGTTCCTATTGTCACATTGCACATGATTGGAATCTTTTTTACTCGTTACGGAGCCTCTCAACTTCCACATTTTTCTCGAATTCAACCCAAACTTTAAGGCTCTTAAATTTTTAGATTTCAGAAGCAATTAATCGACGTGACGATTTGAAAAGACTCTATCCAATGTATTAATCTCGAACTAAACTTGATGTGCTATTTGAGATAATTTATTATTCTCTTAAATTTTAGAAATACTAAATAGTATAATATTAGACAATTTACCCGCATGTAGACGCTCGATGTGGAAGATTGACGCCCTCGTCGGAAACGAATAAATTCACTCATGTTGACACTTTTTTCCTGCAAAAAAATCAATTTAATTAACATTAATCACATGTTAAAAATACTTAAATTAAATCTTTTTGTATTATTTGAATTTCACTGAATGTACAATACGCACATAAAAAGTATGTGTTTATATGAGCCAGGTAAGGTAAACATTATATAAAAATTCTTTTCCTGCAGATTCATAAAACTGAAAGTATCCGAATAAAAACAGCAGATATCAGAAATGGGTCTCATTCCTAAAAGAATATTTGTGACATATTCTCTCGTGTGTTTACACTAACACTAACCAGAAAACAAAAAGGTTCAAAAATGTGAAGGGCCCAGGGACATAACATAAATTTTCAGTCTTACGATGAAGAGAAGTGGGTACTTTGAGTTGGGATATTTTCAAGTGTCGTTTAGAATATTTTGTTGTGACATTTACATTGGTAGTTTATTACAGTTTGTTTTTCATAAAAATGAAAGATTATCACGTTTCGAATCTCGAAAATAAGAAGAATTTTACCCTTGAAGTAAAACAATTGTCAGAAATGTTATAAGAAAATGATTTATTTATAAATGAAGGAATTTAAGAAATGTTTCAATGTCAAACATCAATTCAATTCTATTCATATTCCATTTCCGCCCAGATTCTTGTAATTCTATTATTCAGTTGTGAAAATTATTTTAAAATGTGCTAAACATTTAAATTATCTGTAATTTCCACAATCTTGATATTCTATTCGCCACAATTCAATTCTGCCACAAACATCTTGCAATTTTATTGTTCTTCAAACAATAATAGACTAAACAAGAACCAATTTCAACGATAAAAGAGTTCAATCTTGAACTTGAAATTATTGAAATATTTATCTTCCTCAGAAGACACATCAAAAATAAAAAATTATTTAAAATGTCTGTCGTGTCAGTTATATTAATTTAATTACGACTGGAAATGTCGATAATAAAAGCGAAAAGCAGCAATTAAAACAGTCACACCTTCTAAACCATAATTACTGTTAGACAATAATTACGGACACCGCGCAATTTAAAAAAAATCTTGTTAACTACAAATAACTCCTAAACAAGAAATGTCGAGAAAATAGCTCCGATTCACAAATAATGTTCTATTGCTACATATAATAGTAATAATTTAATACATTGGTTGTTTTCCACGCTGTGAAAAAAACCGCCGTCTCTGTAATATGATGTGTAACACACACGGCGACGGACGGACGTGCAAATATCAATTGTTCGTGCCCAACCAGGTATCACTTCTCGGTCCAAAAAGTTATTTAACAATAGAAATTGAGACAGTGCGCCCATCGCAACCGGAGAAAAGTTGTGACAAAGACGACATTCTTGAATATGATGGAATATGCTTCTAATTCTGGTTAACTAACGCACACAAGTTAGCACACCACTCATGTCTATAAGAAGAGATAGTGGGAGGATTTGTTCAAACGCGTTCGTCTTTGTCTGGTTTATTGTTTTGGCTTGTAGATTGTTCACTTCTTGATTACATTCTACGCATCTACCGACTACCACTTGTTTTTGCACATCCAGGACAGATATAAAGATATCTATCGCGAGGTGCTAAGATAGTTGCCAAAGTTTGCTTCTAACAACCACACAAGACAAAAATTCTAAACAGCATCTATAAAACAACTAATGAGTTAATCGAATACAAGATAGTAAATAATTTAGTGGTAATGATGAAGAAAATGAGTAATTGGAGACTTTCAAAGTGTTTTGTGTTGTTCACCATATTGTTGATGGTAGAAATTCGAGCGATATCAACAGTTGAAGCAAATGTTCAGGTAGGAATCATTTTAGTCAGAAAATCATTTGAAAAACTTTGGAATCCTCCAGTACAGTTAATCATACCCAGCAATTTGTTGAAGTTTATCGCAATTTACAGTAATTTATGATTTATTCCTCAAGTTGAAGTCAATAATCTAAAATTCACGCGAAACGTGATGCGAAAGTTTTCGCAATTGCACTTGATTAACTTTCCATTAAACTTATCTTCTCTACATTGCAAGAAAACTGCATACATTGACCCATTGTTCATTGATTTTTCGCTTTCTTTTCCTCAAATTTAATTCAATTGTCTACAATTTAATTTATTGCTAACAATAGCAGCAAAATTGAAATGTGGCTAAAACAAAATTTCACACCTTTATTGCTGTGATGTTTTTCAAGAACGCAATCACCGAAGAAGAACGCCGAGGAGCAGATAACACGCATTCCATCGACAACAACGCAAAGAAAAACGGCAAGTTTCTTGACGACAATGCTGATAAGAAAACGCGAGGCATTTATTCGGAAAGTGCATCACATAAACATCAAAGTTTCTTCGTTCCTTCAGGTTGTAAATCACCAGCGAAATAAACCAACTATCAAACCAAGAATTTACTATTTTCTTAGGATTTGATTCCCACATCGCAGGCACAGGTCACGCTGGAGCTTCTTACACCGTAGACCCAACTTCCGGTTACAACTACATAGGTGGTCATGGTTCTGCAACTGCGGCCGGGCCAGGTCAAGGACATGGACACATCCATCATCACAATGGGCCTACTGGATACGCGACTTCAGCGACTGGTTTCGGAGGATATGGTTTGGCAAGCTATGGACATGGAGGACCAAATGGTGGAAGTTATGGTGGAGCTCATAGTGGACCAGGAGGACATAGTCCACAAGGACACTCAGCACATGGTGGGCATGATCTCTATGGAGGTGGAGGTTTCCACAATGTAAGGCAATTGTTTTTCTTGAACATGAAACATGAACATGAACACTGAATATGTTCCTATTTGGTAGGCCCTCGCTTTGAAAGGTTTACTCATCCCACTCGCGGGTATTGCACTGTTGGGAGCGGCAGCTGCACTCAGCACCAACCCAGTACTATTGCAACTGGGCGTCGTGAATGGTAAACGTCGTCGTCGCTCTACACGCAATGCGGAAGCAGAGTTGCGATCTGCTCTAGGTGCTAGTACAACAAAACATTATCCGGAAAATCCACACGTCAAGCCAGACTCAGGTTACTAGCTGCTTACGAAATCATTGACTGACATGTTACTGACTAAATTTACGGTTTGTTTGTTTATTAGTGAATGCTAAATGTAGCCAAATATTTATATTTTTCGTAATTCCTAATTAAACTTTTCTTAACAATCTTATTTATGTCAGTTGAACTAAAAATAGTCGATAACTGATAAATAATAAAGAATTGTTGAACACAAACCACTATAGTACTGTATTCAACAGACCATAGTTCTAGGAGTGTAATTAATTAATTAACTAATTAGCTAATCATCCATCATGTCCGAATGTATCCAGCACATGTCGTTGAGAGTTGCATGAGGCTATTAGCATCAATCAAATGATGTTCGTTCATTAGAAATATCAAAAACAGTCCTTAACTTAACAAGTCCTTAACTAGTAAACAAAACCAATATTAGAGATTTGAATGGACATTGAAGTTGCAGCAGTTTTCTGTTCTACCGACTATAGTCGTTAATCCACATTTTAATTTCGTTTAACTTGGTCTAATTGCTGAATTAAAGTCGGCTTTCCATGTCTACAATGTTTATTCTGCTTATGTCCACATCTGCAGCGTCCGTTTTGAATGAAGAAATAGTTAACGAAATAAAAAACGAGGCCTCCGTTTACACAGACAGAAGCGCATTTCCTATTTAAACATGAGGCATGTATGCACGCCGTGGTCCATATCATTGTCCGTCCAGCATGCTTAAAGCCCAAAGACCAATCACCAGGGACGGGTTTTAAAACGCTACGTACTTTCGACAGACTGATATTGGCTAGGTGAACAACCGATAAAAAAGCATGCACGTGGAGGCTCAAACCCAAACCTGGCTGGCGTAAGTGCAAACAAACAAATATGGATTAATTGACAGAGTGAAACGTGAAAGGTATAAATTGCATATGAAAAGGTCACAACCAAGCAAACAGTGATTAAGATTCATTCAGAGAAGTCATAAATAATACCCCAATCATAAGACTTGTTTATAGTCAGAATGCACTTACCACATGAAAATCCAATTGGAGTCCAATTTGATACCTGCAAAGGTATAGCACTTAATTTTTAGTCATTCTGTCATTATTCAAGCACTACAAGCAAGTTTACACTGTAAAATTCGACACTACACTGAACTTTAAAGCACTTTATTCGACCTATTTATTTATTCAAATCAGTACAACAGCGACGGGTACGAATTTGCATACGGTTGTTGCACTAAATAACACACAATTTTCGGAGTAAATAAATATTTCTCCTTGGTATTCTAGTGGGAGACTGTGAGAATCATGTGATCGTTGCTCAGAAGGGCACAAGGAAATCTTGCTGGTGTTGCACGCGACGTGAACGCAGACTGATCGATGTGGTGTTTCGGCAAGTTAGGCGAGTTGGTGAAGCGCAGCAGCTGAAGGCCCGGAAGAAGTCGCAGTACTTGTGGTACGGTTTGTCTGCAGGTAGTGCAGGTAATACCGGTACCCAGAAACTCAAAATACGCGGACCAAGTCTTTACTTGAAAGCTACATGATTATAACGGATGCAAATTCGTTGAACTTTTTTATTGCATTTCGTTAACAAGACTATTAAGATGTTTGAAGGATTGCTAATAAGAAAGACAGAATCTCTACTGTCTTTCTTTTGTGATACAATGGTTAAACATGCGGTTTAATTATGATTTTCTTTTTTGGTAATTTTAGAGTAATAACACATTTGAAAGTTTTAATTTTCACTTGAGAGCTGACTTTCGATTGCGTTATGCATGCAACACAACAGTAGCTAACCTGCATATTTTCGATATTTTACCTCTGTTTAGTTTAAATTTTTACCTTTAAAATATGACTGGAAGCGTGGGACTAAAGAAGGTGGCCAAACTAACAACTAAAGAAGAATTACTAGGTTTAAGTAAAGAAGTAAGTTGCTTATTCTCTAATTTGTTTTATTTATTGTACTTATTATTAATTTTGTCTGTAGGAATTAGTTGATCGATTACTTTCTTTACAAGCTCATAATTTACAACTTAAGAATATAATTTCAAAGAAGCAAACTATCAACCAGCACAATTCAATAGCTGTAACTAAGAAGAAACCAAAGGAATTTGACTTCAGCAAGTAAAGACAATTAAAAACATTCAATTATTCACTAATAATAATAATCTTGGTTTTTGCAGACATGCCTTTAGGCATATTCTACTTAAATTTTACTATCTGGGCTGGGATTATCAAGGATATGTGGTGCAAGAAGACTTTGCAAATACAATTGAGCACCACATGTTTGAAGCTTTATTAAAAACATGTTTAATTAAAAGCAGAGTGGAATCTAATTATCATCGATGTGGAAGGACAGACAAGGGAGTTAGTTCATTCAGTCAAGTAAATAACACAAAATAATTGAATTCCTTTACATATATCAATCTATCAATATTTCAAACTGTTTTTATGCAGGTTATTTCCATAGATGTTCGAAGCAAATTAACAAAAGACAATCAACACAAGTTAGATAAAGAAATAAACTATTGTCAGATGTTGAATAGAGTCCTACCTGAGAATATTCAGTGTGTAGCTTGGTTCCCAGTTGAAGATGGATTTAGTGCAAGATTTGACTGTAAGTTCAGAAGTTATAAGTATTTCTTCCCAAGAGGATCACTAAATATAGCAGTAAGTTAAAACAGTCATAATTCTAACAAAGGACGGTAATAATAGTCAATTACTTGTAGAAAATGGAGGAAGCAAGCAGATATCTTCTAGGATCTCATGATTTTCGTAATTTGTGTAAAATGGATGTCGCCAATGGGGTAACAGAGTTTGTTAGAAGTATTGAAAGTATCAACATCCATCAATTTGAATGTGCAAAAGAAGAAACTCCAAGCATAACAGGTATTTTTTTCGAATTTCCTTATATTCCTGATTAGATGATACCTTTTTTTATCATACACTTAGGGTATTCAATGTATGTTTTCAATATCAAATCAAGAGGATTTTTATGGCATCAAATTCGATGCTTAATGGGATTACTTTTCTTGATTGGGGAAGAAAAAGAATCTCCTGATATTATTCAAGACTTATTGGACATTGACAAGTACCCCAGGTTAGTGTTAAATCTATAAAAAAATTGTAATTCTCTGAAATGATTGTCAAAATGCAGGAAACCAGATTATAACATGGCCAGCGAAATTCCGCTTAATTTATTTAGTTGTGAATATGAACTGGAAGATAAGTGGCACATTGATTTGACATCTTTAGCAGCAGTAATCAAAGTTTTGCAAGGGCAATGGACAATTGCTAATGTAAAGTACGTAAATAAAATGCAATTCAGTTTATGTCCTTCTTGTAGATGTGAAAATTCAGAGAGCAATTATTGAAATATGTTTCATTCAAGGTCAACAATGATGAAGGCAATGCTAAGGGAACTTGAAAACAAATTCCACCAAACTGCAAAATCTAAAGATTCTGAGAATGTAAACAATTTACAAACATTTCCCAATGTTCTAAATCATGATAAGAAAACAAAAAAACATGTGAAATTAATAAATCGTCCTAAATGTGGCAAGTATCACCTTTTTTTGAAGTTATTTGCAATGTTAATTGAGCGGCATATTTTTACCTTCAGATAGCCTTGAAGTGAAAGTGGAACATTACCTAAAACGTCAAAAGTTGGAAATAAAATCGAAACCAGAATCAACAGGTGATGAAGATAAAATTACCAATGCACAATTCTGTGATATAAACAAATTGTTAAATCAATGAGCATATATTGCCATCTGCTTTCATAATTACACGCAATCCACTTTCATACTCAATGAATGTTTAACAAATGGCTTAACAAATTTTATAGCAAACGTTCGCGTACTTAAGTTATTAAATAATAATCAGTTATTAAAATATACCTCTTCGGACCTCTGCCTTGATCTACATCAACATCGTAGGAATTTAGCATCTTTCTATCATTTATAATCACTATGTAGCTTAGTCTTGTTTCTTTTCCATCTTGGCGAATACGTATCTTAGGTTTAATGAATACTTTTCGTGAGTTTTATACATCATTTTTTGCTTTTTCGTTCCCTATTTCATCATAACGCATTAAGGTGTGATCAATGCAATACCTAGTGTTTTAGTTGGGTGATTAAAATGGTCACTAAAACTATCGCCACCACAGTTGCCACGCACACCAAGATGCAAAGACGACGTCGGTATCGGCGCTGATAACTTGCAGCCTTGATAAGTTGTGCAGTTCCCTCTTCCACGTGGCCTGTGGCGTAATCTATACTGTTCTCAATTGTATCTGCAAAGTTAATGCACAATCAAGTAATTAATCAATGGCGTTGTATTTAATACAGTTGTTAAGTGATTTAGTTTTAATCTTACCAATTGTTTGACCCTGTTCATGCACTAAACTACCCAATTCTCTCATTATCTGATTAACATCAATGACATCCGCTTCAATCTGTCGTATTTGCGCTTCTCTGTCCAAGTGCATCTCATTCTCAAATGCTATGTCATGCAGCACCTGCTGTTGTTGTTGCTGCTGCTGGAATTGTTCTGCATTCTCCACCACATTTTCATACTCAATGTTCGCCCGAACTATGAAACTAGACTTTAGTTTATCTGCAACTTTCTGTAATCAAACACAGGATTGTGTACAACATTTAGAGCATATGATAGACTATGTAATTTGATTTATTCACCTTTTGTGTGGCTGAGTACCTTGCAATCACCTCCTTGAAACTTTCAGTCAATCTTTCAAACTGTAACTTTTGTGCTTTATCCACATTCCTTGCTTGTATACTTACAATGGAAATCTTGCCCTTTGTTACAGTAATTATCTCATTTGCTGTGCACTGTGTTTCATGACTATTAAAATATAATAGATTAATATAAAGCAATAAAATCAAAATGAACTGCTTACATTGACTGTCGCAGTTGTTCTCCATCCTTTGGTGTTCCTATTCTTTTGTATGCAGCTTCCAGTCCTCTCCAACTTTGTGATATTTGGTAGATTTGATTAGAAATCTCATCACAGTGTCCCCCAAATTCCTGTGAACTGCTGTTTTGGCCACTGAACTGAACTTCCGACGTGGATGCCATCGTGCCATAGCTGGTCTGGTTGTTCCGATTCATTGTTTCACGCAACAAATGTTAGCTGAGATAATTATGTAGATAATCCTTTATCAACACTGGCCCTGCGTGAAATGAAGCCGTTGATTAATCACTGGATCGACTGAATCACTACGCGAGCACCATGTGATACGCGCAACCCGAAGTGTTCGTTTTAGTTGTTTGTGCTTCTTTTTGTCCAATGCTAGGCGTTATGGTTTATGTGCGGCATTGCAAAACAATTATCATTTAAAAATGAGTCATGATCGCCGCTGGCGATGTTATTTGACGTTGCAGTATGAAAAGTCGCAAAAGTCCTGTGTCCGCGACCTCCACTCGAAGCAAAACAGTTGAATGTCGTGTACGCGATGTAACAATAATTGCAAAAAATTCATTAAACAAATACCACGGGGCAGTATGAAGTATTGGCTTGATGGACTACCATTTTTCTATTGTTGCTCCGAGAAAGCAATAAATTCAAGTTCACCAAGAAAATAAGGATGGAAAGGTGATTTTCACCATCAGCTGTTGACTGCTTTCAATTTTATTTTAAACCGTCAACGGATTGCGACTTATTTTTATATTCATTGTATGTTTATATATTTTTAAAGTAAGTTTATTTAATTGCCATATTACGCTGTTTATTTTGCAGATATTTTTAAAAAGCTTTTAATTTATTTTAAAGCAATTTAAATAAAAATTGCAGTTTGCTAGAATTAGTTCAGTTACTGAAGTATACGAGAAGTAGCGCGACTATGGCTCATTTATTTTAAATTTTTATAATTAAATAAATGTATAGGAAATAACATAATAATAACCATCAGTTAAAACGTATTTTACGGGTTTTAAGTTTTACTAAAGACTGTAAACTAATATATTTACAGAATAAAATTGACTGAAATATCGATGTGTTTTGGTAAACAGCCTAACCCAACAATTTCTGGCCGAAAACGCAAAGGGAAGTAAAAGAAATGAATTGAAAACTTTAAACAACAATTTACATTATTATACACCATCCTATTATTCTCGCAGCATGTCAACATGCAAAACATAAAACAATTATGTGTTTTACTCACAAAACGTGTGTCTTCAACACGTATTATATCATTCAACAAACGTTTCTGCACAATATCAGGAAATTTGGTATTAAAACACAATTCTCAAGTGGAAAAGTTTAATAATATAACATGTCAACAACAATCAACAATCCAAAGATGTTTGTATCACGACGATACATTTACGGACACTGAAGAAGATGTGTTTGCAATTTATCAGGATCAACCCAAGTCAGTAAAGAATCTTTTGTATGCAAACAGTGATGATCCATTGCTAAAATTACTAAATGGATGTGTTTCAATACAGCATGTATTTCAGTTTTTAAAGAAGTATGATAAAATTATTCAACCCATGCATCATGCACAGGCTGTGCTTGTATTGTGGGATTTGCATCAAGTGTTTCAGCATGTTACTGAGATGACTAGTTTGGATAAAGTAGAGAAACTGATGAATGAGTACACCAATGAACTCATAACAAGGAGTGAATTCAATATATTTATGGATTTATTGGAGCAAAGGGCAGATGAATATAATGCTGAGGAGTTGAGTTGTATTTATATTCATTTGAGTAAGCTTGGTATTTTGAAAGATGCAAATATTATGAAGAGATTATTTAGTAAATTGTGTAACCTAATACCTGACGTGGAAGATTTACTAATATTAGCATTGTTTATGACTTCAATGACTAATTATCTTGATGAGCGGGCCTATAAAGTATGCAAAGAAAGATTGCCTTTTGTTTTAAGCAAGCTAGGTAAGTTTATATACAGCATAATTGAGTAATAATAGCTTAGATTCCAATTAATTTGATATTTTTAGATGCCTGTTCTGATACAACAGACTTTAAGCACATATCAATGTGTCTCAATGCACTCCACAAAGAAGTATCAGATGAAACATTATTAAAATATCAACAGAAAGTAGAAGCCATGATTGATAACAAGCAATTAACATCTGAAAACACTGAACCAATTATAAGGGTAATACTTTTATTGCATTATCCACAATGGCGTTATAAACACTCAGAGCTGCTCTCAAAATGTGTTCTTCTACTAAAACCTAACATAAGTCAACTTGGTCTTTATGAAACTCTCATTTTAAATGAAGTCTTTCTTAAAACTCAAGAACCTGCTAGTGTTTTATTTGACTTGCAACGGCACACTGCAAAATTACTGTGGGAACTTGAAGAAATCGACAGTACAGCTTACCAGAAACGTCTTCGCCTCGCAAATTCTTTAATACAACTTTCAGCACCTTCTGAAAGAACCGGCTCTGAAGCCATCATACGAAAATATTTCTCTTATCCCCTCAATGGAGTTTGCTTATTACAGATCCTGAAATCACTGCAGTACATAAAGATAATGGATCCAATCTTTTGTAAGTCATTCTGGGATAAACTTCTTATTGAATTAGAACATGATGAAGAGTTCAAAAGTGAATATTTGTTGAAAGTATGTTACCTTTACATGATCTACAATCAGAATTTACCATACAGACATTTTAAATTGGAGAAACGCTTAAATCAATGGCTTGAAGGGCTCATTGAGACCTCCAGACTGTTTGAGGATCCGAAATGTTTTATTATGGCGACATCCTTTCTGGTTCCTTATGGAAACGATGTTTCCATCATCAATTACATGGCGAATATGTACCGGGATCATCACAAAAATTTTGGACCTCTTGAATGCACGTCTATAGCAAAAGCTTTACATGTTGGAAGATTTATCACTAAGAATATTCATTTCAAAGAGAGATATTTTAACATTTTCTCAGGCGTGAGTGATAAAATCATCCGTGATGCATTAGAAAAGTACACACAGGATGAAGCCAACAGCAAAAAGTCCTTGATTGATGTTAATTTAACAAATGTGATGTTGAAATCTTATATTTTTTGCAACAAATTCGAGCATCCGATGGTTGACAAGTTGCTGCTAACGTACAAAGATGATACGTATTTGTCTTCGAAACAGATTAAATCGTTGACTGTGTGCTTAATGATGACTTCTGCGTTGTTACCTGGAATTATTGAGCGGATGGTAGAGTACGTGTGTAGATGCAAAGAGAATATTCTTGCCTTTAATGCAGAAAAAGTGGCATATCTTTGTTATCATCTTGGGTATTTACCGAAAAAGTCAGAGATGTTCTCGAAAATATTAATTGATTTAATTTTGCGGTGAGAGAAAATTTATTTTCTTTTGCCTGTTCAGGTTGTTTATAATGGTTTATTTTTGCAGAGACCAAGGAAAGATTAACGGCTTATGCTACTTACAAAGTTGTTTAGCTCTGTGCTTCTTCAACCACATAACTGGTTCACTAATTAAGCAGATATTCAATGTGAGATTTATGGAAAAGTTGGATTTGGAGCTGAAGAACTGTTATGCCAAAGTATGAGGAAACAATATCCATAATCAGATTGATATAGTGTTTCTAATATTTTAGGATGTTTATCCAAATCGTGTTCGGCACAGAATGATGGAGTTAAATAGAACTGTCTGCATTGATTATCCTGAATTAAATATTCCTTGGTTTCATCAAAAGTTCGCCCAGCAAAATAGGAATGGTAATTACTATTTGATTGTTTTTGGTGGTTAACAAATGTGTTCTTGTTTTACTTCAGCCGATCTAGCAGATTCTAATTTTCATAGCAACGTTGAACTCTATATGAACAAAATATTCTACGATTGTGATATTGAGACGAATGTTTTGACGCCTTATGGCTACAACGTTGACTTTACGATAGAATACAAGGATGATGACAATAAGGTAATCAAGTAAGTTCTTTGCTCATTTAAATTACTTGATTGTTGTATGATGAAATTTGGATTGTTACAGACTAGGAGTAATATTAACCAGACCAAAGCATTATACAAGGATAAATAGGCAGTTAAAAGGAGGCCTACAGACTAAAATTCGTCACGTTGAAATAATGGGTTACAAAGTTAAAGTCTTGTCCTACAATGACTGGGCTGCACTTGTCTACGGCGAAGATAAAATCAACTATATTAGGAATTTATTAAGCTTGCCTAGTAGATATCCAAGGTTTTATTATCAAATAAATACATAACAAGAACGTTTTTACTTTATCTGTTGAATTAACTGAATCAAGAAGATTTATCTATAGAGGTCTATGGATTTATCTGTTTCTATATATTTATAACAAACTTTTTTCCATAACTGTTATCATTTTTTTATCAAAATTTCAAATAGACATGAATTTCCCTAGTCAGCTGTGTCCATTTCCCCACCTATCTTTGCCCTTCTATACCGCAACTCGCCTCGACTGGCATGTTGCTTTTGCTTATGTCAGTTTTCCGTTCTCCGCGGTTCTGTTCTCGACGTTTCTATTCTTACCTGCTGGTGTGCTGGCTGTTGAAATGATTGTGTTCCGTGTTTCATGACCCATAAGTGACGACGAACGTGATAATACACCGGGCTGACTTAGATCGACGGCATCATCATGAATTTCGAGAAGACTATACAAACTGCCGTGCAGAAAAATGCTCAAAATAGCACTAATCAGGTCAGTCTAAATTACATTTCATTGGATTGCAATCGTCTGCAATATGAAACTCTTATCTCAATAATTATTGTACAATTTAGATAGGACACAATACTTATTAACAGTACATTGTAGATTAAATATTACTCGACCAAGTTTGAACCGCCCAAGAAATTGGAGAGGAGTAAAAAGCTGTCTGCTAACATTCAGAAATTTCTTGCTCGGAAAGAGGAAGAAGAAAAGCAGAAGGCTCTTGAAGCAAGAAATCGAATGGATAAGCTACTTGAACTAAGATCACAGGTAAATTAATTATATATTTGTATTCAGTTTCCACTTTAACTTTAATGTTGTTTTATATCATATAGGATAAGAAAGCAACAAGAAGAGTAAATATTATGTTAAGAAGAACTAAGTCTGCTAATCAGTCTGCAATTCAAGATGCAATTGGTGAGCAAACAACTGTTACTATGGCTGGACCAAGCCAACCAGATGAAGATGATTACGGGTATGTCTCGCAGTCTGCCGCTGATTTTTACAATAAAATGATGGAGAAGTACAACAGCATGCCAAATGAGCCCAAGTGGGACTTCACAAAAAAGAAGTCAAATGGTAGTTTATCCAGTACCAAGGATAGGGTGAGAAATGCACTGAATAAGGAAGAGGAGGAAGTGATGCAGTCGTATCGAAGGAAAAGAAAACATGTGGACAGTTATGAACCAGAGGTTGGTGACAAGTACAAGAAGGAAGAAAAGGTCAAACCTAAGATTAAAGCAGCACCAGTTATTAATTTTAGTGGTAAGCTAGAATTGCTTCAATAACTTGCTTTGAAACTGTTCAGCTGTTAATGATTTCTTTCTTTGCTCATAGATTTATTGAAGATTGCTGAAAAGAAACAGTTTGAACCAGTGAAAGTTGAACCTAAGAAGGAAAAGAAAGAAGAAGAACGTCTTCTAACAAAAAAACAAAAGAAGGAACAAGAAAAAGAGCGTGAGTATCGTGAAGAGCGATTAAAACGCGAGAAGGATAGAGCATTAGGTATTACCCCAGCTGCACCTGCGGCTGCGCAAGGTCGCATCCCTAAAATCGTAGGAGCTCAACCAAGTTCAAAACCTGTAAGTAACAAAACAAACGGATCTTCACCAAGCATAAACGACAGAAACAAAACCCCACAAAATGTGCGAAAATATTCATCTAACAACAACATAAACAACGGAAAACGCAGACCACCTCAAAAATGTGATATTAGTAATAAGCGTCTTGAGTTACCCAAGAGTTCAATCAACAACAATAACAACTTCCGAAAGGATTCTCGAGAACCACAACGATCGTCAACTTCAAACGGATATCAATCCAAAGATGTCCGCGAACAGCCTCGGAAACCTACGAATGGAGTATCAAATGGAAAACGTGATTTGCCACCTTTCAGAGATGTTAGAGGCATGAAATCCAAAGAATTCTCACCACGTGATCTGAAACCCAAACAATTCTCACCTTCAGACTTGAAGCCCAAACAGTTTCCACCTCCGGATGTACGACGAAGTGGCCCGCCGGCAAAACGGAAATCATCGCCAGTCAAGGGAAGAATCTATGATTCAGATGAGGAATACGACTCTGAAATGGATGACTTTATCGACGATGGTCCTGGAGAAGAAGAGGATTATTCCAAGCATATTCGTGAGTTATTCGGATATGATAAGCGGAAATATCGGCACATTGATGAGGATGATGCCAACATGGAATCATCATTTGCACAGCAACAGCGCGAAGAGGTGATTAGTACGAAAATTGGAATCATGGAGGACTTGGAGGAGCAGAGGAAAGAAGACGAATATAACAGAAGAAAAGCTTTGATGAAGAAGAAGAGGTAGGTCGAGTTTTCACGTTGAGTGCCTTTTTAACCTTTTATTCACGAGCGGAAGGTTCTTTATTAATTGATGGGAATGGTTTAGTTGGATAAAATTTTGCATTTTATTTTAGGCAATTTTATGGTCTTAAAATAGGAATGATTTATTTGAGTTTAACTATCATCTGTGTGTTTATATAATGTAAGCAGAGAAATTAGGAATAAGAAACAGAGTATTTGTACATAAAGGAATAAAATATGTAATTATTTACATCTGTAAATTGCTACAAACAATTCTCTTTAGGATAAGACATACAATAATATCACAAATCGCAACTGTATACAATGGACTATTTCACTACAGAAAGTAGTTGCCAAATTCATTTTGTACTTGAAACTTATCTAAATTGAAGAATTAATTAAATAATATAGCAAAGCACTGGTAACATGTAGCTAATTTTACTTTCAAGTATTTTTGTAGCAACCAAATGAGTGGCACTTTTTGAATTTAGATACATGACTCAAACATTTTATAAATGAGCGTTATATGTACGTAATTTTTTTTGAAGGATTTTCTTCATAAAAATATTTTCCATCTAATTATGATGGATTGCTTAACATTAAGTCATTAATTCAGTAAAATAACTTCATTTGAATATTGAATTGAATTTCTTCTATCCAGGACTATCTTCAGTTAATTCAAGCAGCAATGATTGAATATCCTCACAAATTTCTTCAGCTTTTGGTACTTCTGAAAGCACCCAAGCGTCGTCCTTTCCGTCCAAATGTTCTCTGCATATTGGACATGTATCATGGTCTTCATTCCTGTAGACAAAATCACCTAATGTTTCATTATTGACAAACTTGATAAATATTCACCATTCCTCAATGCATTGCACACAATAAGTATGAGCACAAGGCAATGATATATCAGGCTTCCTCTCTAGACAGATACAACATTCAGATCCATTTTCTACATCAACTTCAGATCCTGCAGCAACTTCTTCAATATTATTATAAATTGTTGACACATTCAGATCATGTAGTTTGCTTTCTTCAACAATTTCTTTCTGCACTTTGAGAGTTCTATAGATTTGAAGGAACTTCCTTAAATCAATTAGCTTGAGTGAATGGGCTTTGAGTGTATTGGGATCTACTTTAGCACAAGCAATTCGAAGAGTGACTTTCCACAGAAAGTGTTCATCTGTTCCTTTTTTAACAACAAAAAGTATTTTATGGCCAGTTGAATCTAGGCACTGACTAGATCTGAAATATAAATAACTGAAGTGATGGTATCTAGTACATACTACTTGATGCTTACAATTTATTTAATTCTTTTAGTTTTTCTTTGAATTCATCATAAGTTATTGTTATAAACTCGTCCGCAATCGAAGAAGAGGAGTGCACATCGGAGCATATTGTTTTGAGAGAATCAACAATATCGTGAACGTTACTGCTGGATTGTTGACCCATTACTGTTGTTAAAACTTGTAATAAGTTACACTTTTAACATTTTCCCTGGAAAATTCTAAATATTTTGCTATGTTGACGTAACCTTGAGTTTGTTTGAGCAACAAATTTGCGAGCATAAATCCCATTTTGCGCATGCTTCAATGTTACTTCGTTCATGTTCGAGAAAAGTTGAAAATTTAAATGTTTAATAGATTCTACGCTGTACAAATGTGATACACAAAATCTAGTTTACATAGTGTGTGCTTTACTATTAAATTATGCTTGCAACATTTATTTTATTAAAGTAACTGCAACTTGAATCTAGTTCTAGCTAGTTCTAAATCAATTTCAAATCACAATTTCTCATGCCGGAAATACACGAATCGGCGCAACAACGTCACGCGAACAAAATGGAAGGTTTGTTCGGCCAGCCATCGTCGAGCAGCGCGAAATCACATTAAAATCGGTTGCCTTCGAGTGAGGGTGATCTAAAAGGTGTAGCGAATAATCGTAAACTAGCAGTGCGTGGCTTGTGATTAATTCGATATCAATTTGGACCAAATTCGTGAGTTACTACCTGAATTACATGCATGTGCATCAGCAGTTTGAACGCATCCTAGCGCATCGAATGCTGATTTCGACATCGGGCATCAAAAAGAGTAAGGTAAGCTTTAAAGCAAAGAAAAAACAATAAGTAAAATTTAAACTAATGCTAATATCGGGCCAATATATTGATAATTAGTTCTCATATCTAGTCACATAACATGCGTTGAGTCGGTTTATTCTCTCGATAATTATTGGTCGGTTCATGTTTCGTACGAGGTCGTTTTGCCGCTTGACGCAGGATCCCACTTGGTCGGGGCCATTTTATTTTTAATCATATACCGCAACAAGACCGCAGCTGCATTGGTAGAGTAATCTCAAATCATCCGCTTAGGAACACATTGCAGCCACGGAGAGAAACACTCTGTGCGTTTGCTATTTGTGGGCGCAGTTATTTGCGGCGCAATTTCGGTGATTTCACTAATATCCGTGCCGAATTCAGTCATAACCTTTTGTTCCAGTTTTACGTGTCACTCGTTGCTGAATAGCACCGACAACGAAGCGAGTCGTACACATTTCTAGTTTCTCGCGTGCACGATATATATTATTTATTAAGTACGGTACATTTTTTATGTGATAAGAACTGTAACTTGATATATTGTTGACTATTGTGTTTCACTCGCAGATATCAGCCGTGGTGGAATTCCAATAGCTGACGCCGTTTGATGAGAATACGTTCAGCGCACATTTGTTCTTGAGTATCCTACATATTGTAGGCGACAAATCGCGTGCGAGAAGCGGCGTTTTCAGGATTTGGAGACCTTCCAAACCTGGGATTTCATTGTAAACACATTCACTCCCATCAGAGTAGCCATGATGACAGATGCACTGAATTCAAACAATCATATGATTTCTTCAATACAGAACAAAGGGTAGGGTATACATTAGCTGATATTAATGTAGTTTTATTTTGCATATTTAGTACATCTAACCAAACCTAATTCAATGTTTGAGTTGGAGGGACAAATATGCTAAAATATAATTTGTTGCTTTTATTACGTTTTCATGGTTAATGGTGAAAATAATAGTAAAGTGGCAAGACAGCCTAATACATTATGTACACTATATGTTTATTGAAACGTGGACTAAGTTTTTTATATTCTAGTGATATTGTTGACAAAATGGATGACATAGGCTGGAAAGCCAAGTTAAAGATACCCCCAAAGGACAGAAGAGTTAAAACTACTGTAAGTATATTTTGAACCACTTCTTGTTGTATACTGATGCGTTTGGTGCGGTGAATTTTAATGTTTTGGTGTTCAATAGGATGTCACTGATACTAGGGGTAACGAATTTGAAGAGTTCTGTTTGAAGCGAGAACTTTTGATGGGCATATTTGAGAAAGGGTGGGAGAAACCTTCCCCAATCCAGGAGGCCTCTATCCCGATCGCTTTGTCTGGAAAAGATATTCTTGCTCGAGCCAAGAACGGAACAGGTATGAGTATTGGCAATTATAGCATATTTAGTTCATCTGACCCAAGCTAATTACTGTTAGAATCGAAGGGACAGACATGCAAAATTATAGTTGTAATTTGTATGCTTTTATGTGATTTTATAATCATTTCACTGCGTTTTTAGTTGCAAATTGTTTTTCCGTTTAGGTAAGACTGGTGCGTACTGCATCCCGGTACTGGAACAAATTGATCCAAAGAAAGACTGCATTCAAGCACTTATTATCGTCCCAACACGTGAGTTGGCTTTGCAAACGTCGCAGATCTGCATTGAACTAGCAAAGCACATGAGCATTCGCGTTATGGTCACCACTGGTGGCACAAACCTTCGGGACGATATCATGCGTATCTACCAAAAGGTGCAGGTGATCATTGCGACACCCGGGCGCATCCTCGATCTCATGGACAAGCAGGTGGCCAAGATGGACCACTGCCGCATCCTCGTTCTTGACGAGGCCGACAAGCTGCTCAGTTCCGACTTTAAGGACATGCTCGATCATGTCATTTCGCGCTTACCGCGTGAACGCCAAATTCTCTTGTTCTCTGCTACCTTCCCGCTGACTGTTAAGCAGTTCATGGAGAAGCACTTGCGCGATCCCTACGAGATTAATCTAATGGAGGAGCTGACCCTGAAAGGTGTCACACAATACTATGCTTTTGTTCAGGAACGCCAGAAGGTTCATTGTCTCAACACGCTGTTCAGCAAACTGAATATCAACCAGAGCATTATCTTCTGCAACAGTACGCAACGCGTCGAATTGTTGGCTAAGAAAATTACGGAGTTGGGGTACTGCTGCTACTACATTCATGCCAAGATGGCTCAGGCGCATAGGAATCGCGTCTTCCATGACTTCAGAGCTGGACTCTGCAGGAATCTCGTTTGTTCGGATCTCTTTACCAGAGGTACGTAGATTTCTTTGATTGTATTTGAGAGTACGCACATTTAGTACATCTAACCAGTCTTAATCAATGATTGAGTGGGAGGGACAAATGTGCGAAAATATTATGTGTTATTGATCGTTTTACTTTCACTTATTTGAGATTGTAATGGAAATCTTGTCACAAACAGTTATTTTATTGCTTTCATGCACTAGTTTTTGTTAAGGAATGAATAGTATTAGTTTACTCTCTGTTTAGGTATTGATGTGCAAGCTGTCAACGTTGTGATAAATTTCGATTTCCCTAAAATGGCTGAGACTTATCTTCATCGCATTGGTCGATCAGGCCGCTTTGGTCACTTGGGTATCGCCATCAATCTTATCACATATGATGACCGCTTTGCTCTGCACCGCATTGAGCAAGAGCTGGGCACGGAGATTAAGCCAATCCCTAAGGTGATTGACCCAGCACTTTACGTACCCAGCATGGATGGTGATCAGAACAACGACGAGCTGTCTAAATAGACGTCTCCGCGACGATGAAGTGCGACCAACGGACATTTTTGAGTGTGAGTTGCATCCGTAAATTAAGTAAAAAACAATCGAAGACCTTCAAAAGCCTTCGAGACGATTAAAAACATGTACATAGTGAAACAATTTTGTGTGGAAACTAAAAGTTACATAAATGAAGAAAAAAACATTCATGTGATTGAAGAAGGAAGAAGTAAACTGAAGAATACGAGGAAATCGCCGTTGGACGCGACGCGAAAAGGAACGAAACACAAATCAGGAAGAAAAGGATGGTCATTTTTGTTTTTTTTTTTAACGTTTTATTATTTTTTGTTTCGTTCTTGGAGATTTCGTTGTGGCGGTTTAATTTCTTATTCGGCCTTCGTCCACTTGTTATCGGTCGGCCATTAATCGCCACTAAGACCTGCATTACACCAATGCAATTAATAACAAACAAAAAGGTAAAAATCGGATAATGCGCGATATATTTTCGCACGGGGATAACGCACGCACAAGACAAGAGTGCGAGTAAATTGAGATGTGCGCAGTATTAGAAAATATTTCCGCATATTCTTTATATATTTATATATACTATACAAGAGAAAGAATAATAACAAAATTTATCTTCAGTGGATTAATGCCAAAATTTCAAAACGCATAAAACTTGTACATAGATGCAATAACGTACTCAGAAACAATGAGATCTAAGGAAAGGCATATTTGATTTTCGTTTTTTGTAATGAAATATTTAATTTGGATTTGCAATACTGAGTACTGAATGAATTACTATTTATTTTCCAATTTGAATAACCAAACAAGAGCTAACTTGCAAAAAACGAAAATACAGCAGGATTAACACAGGTTCAAAACGTACTGCATATTTTACAATTTATCTTAAAACTAAACTTCGAAACAATTTTCTGAGAATGCAAATTAATTTAAAATTAACGTAATAAAGAAATTCACCTGTCTCTTGAGAATGGTCGGACATTTGCGCAGTACGCCAAATTCAGCTACCGACATTGGTATTTATTTTCTCATTTCTTCCGACGGCGTACTCGCCGGAATAATACTGCAAATGTCTGACGCGGAAACAACGCGAAATGCGCCCTGCGCGTACTTCAATTACATCTGATGCAGCTAAAACTGTAGTGATACAAATCGGCAAGAACCTATTTTTGATTTTTTTGTACTGTTCAACATTTGATTGCGTTATGTCCAAATTGCAACATCTTGAAAGTAAAATCAGAGAATCTCCGGTAACGTAATCAAGTGTTGAAGCATTCCAAGTCAAGAATTGTCATTTGTCATCATTAAACATAATTCGAAGATAACAGGGTGATACGGGCGATAAAATTGATATGATTGAACGAGTAAAAAATTTGAAAAAAGTATGTGAATGGAACATCTAATACTATACTCGTTGATTGTTAACATTGCAAAATCTCTGTACTACCTAGTAATCGGTTATAACGGAACAGAATGAGTTATATTAGTTGAAAAGTGGAGATTCTCATCAGATATGCAGAGAGAGAAGACGTTTGCATATATAATTGAGTCATTTATTGACTACAGTCTTCAAAATTGGTTTGTGGAGTTGAGTTCAACTTTATAACATCTTGTGTCCAGGTGACACTTCAAGTTGAATCAACTACTTCAAACAAATATTCTGAGGTATTTTCATGAGATTCAAATTAAAGGAACAATTTTTCGGGGACTTATCAAAATTTTCATGCTTTTTTAATTTCATGCTACCGTGAATGTGCCTCAGATATTCAATAGACCTGTAACTTGTGATAAATTCATTTATCGTTTTTGAAAGCAAACAAATAATATTCAATTGCGATGTATTACTTGTGGCTAGCCCAAAGTATTAACAGCGTGATGGAAGATTTTATTTCGCAGCGATGGCCGCTAAATAATTGACGCGTACTTTTGACGAGGGTTGGCCAGTACTTAACGAATTGGGGGGAGGGGGGGTGGGGGGGGGGGGAAACAAAAACTGAAACACACACTCCGAACTTATAACACTTGATTATTTTAGTTCGTTTTAGTAGAAAATGCCCAACTGCAATAAATTATTTGTGAAGGTTTCGCTGATCTTTCTTTGAGTTAACTTTGCATGAAGAACTCGAGGAAGGTGGGGGGAAACCTGGCACACAATCTTTTATTTTGTATGCAACTGAAGCTAAAAGTCTGGATTAAGTGTTGTTGCAAACTAAAAACAAATAATTTCATTTATTTTTCAATACTCTGTTTCATTTCACTTATTCTGAATAAACAAAACATACTGCAAATTATTGTAAACTATGTGTTTGTAGTTCTGAAGTTTGACGCAATTCTACTTCCTCATGACCGGCATGTGTCATGCAACAGCAAGATCACATTCACACACCTGCCGCGTGAAAGGATATCATATTTGATGATGCAATTTAATTTCACAATTTACGGTGATATATTGTACACCTAAGCGGACAAAGCTTTGGGCGGCGGTGCAACGTTATTAATTCTGGCGATTTTCAACTGCAGCAGATCAACCATAATCGCAGCAATCTGAAGTTCGCCAGTCACCAACTCAGCTGCTTCCTCGTGCAATTTACAATAATCAATAATTGCTTTGTAGGCATCCACAGATTTCTGCACTCTGGCACTTCTAATAACTGGATCGGTGGTATAATATTTCGTCTGTTTAGCTGCAATGTGGAAATAAGCCAGCAGGAAAAACTTCTCTTCACCCTCAGGGATTTTCTTCGGAAGTTCACCACTTGCATTTCGAAAACTATCAATATGCTTCGTGAAATTCTCCACCAGTTTATCTACAAGAGTATTAACTTTAGTTGCAGCGTGAAGGGTTGCCTTTAGAGGGGCTTCCAATTTCTCTAGTTTAATATCTAACATGTCGGAATAAGTAGAGCCTAATCTGTACCAATTTTGGCGACAATACCGCATGTAATACTGCGGATTAATTTCGCTGTTTACATTTTCCATTATATCAGCGCATCGTTTGTATAATTTACAACGCACATCTGGATCTTCACTGAAGAATGCAAGAGTGTCATAAAGTTGACTGGAATCTTGCATTATTTCCACATAATCAGAAGCGTGGGTGTTGAGAGTGTGATAATCAACTGCGGCTTTTACAAAATTCTGTCCTGCAACGAAAACCTTCTTCGCATCATCCATAGTGAGAAGATAAGCATGTCCAATGCTGTTTTCATACTCTGATAGATCCATATTCTTGAAGATTAAGTCTTCTGCCTCTTGTTTGGTAACACCATATTCACTCAAGTCCATTTCTGCTATATCAGTGCAAGTACATGCAGTTAATTCAATGTTTTCTGTATCAATTAATCTCTCTTTTGAACTAGTCATTAAGTTGGTACAGTATTTAATCCAACATCGATGAACATCTGCTGATCTTTGTTGAAAAGTCTCCAACTTAGCTTCATGCTCTTCACCTTCTTCCTGAGAAGTATCTAAAATCTGTTTGTATTGATTCAGGACAAATAATGAAGCACTTAAATGATGTTTAGCTTGTTTGAAGCCATTCTTCTTGAAGAAAAATTGAGATAATGTTGCTGTATTCAATGCCCAGTCAATGTGATCATAGTCTTTGGAGTCAAACTGTCTTTGTAGTGTTTGATGGAAGTACACAGTGCTTTTCATCTGATTAGTAGCTATATAAGCTTGTGCAAGGTAGTATAGAGTAAGAGTATATGCTTTTTCTAACTTGGAAATAGAATCTTCTTGATTGACTTCATACTCAGTCCCGAAGAATTCCATATAATCCAGTGGAATAATCTCTTTTTCCTTTAATTCTTTGTAGAGATCTTCTGCTTTTAGAAGGTAAATCACCCCAGAATGGTAACTTCTTTTACAAATGAGTATTCCCCACTGATTATATAAATTAATTGTGACTAATGCAACTTCTGGTTTAGTGGTGTGTCCTCCTATTATTTGAAGACATTCTTCATAATGTTTTTCACTCACTGACAGTTCTTCTGTTTCTGCTGCGAGTGTTCCTAGTTCAAGTTGAATTGCGCCAAGCATGCCTAGAAAAAATTGATTAATATCAATGATATTTTACTTTCAAGATAATGGTACCTACCTAGTAATTTAGCACAACTTCTATTATTCATTTCATTACGATTTTGGACTCTCTCTAAGAGTTCTCTCATTGATTGTAGCTGTTGTATTGCAGCATATTTTGAGGTATAGGGTGCAGTTTCGGGATCTGTTACTGCATTCTCGACGAGTTTCTTAAATTTGTTGAACTTTTCTTCGAGGCTGACTAGTGTTTCTTTGCAGAGGTTCATCATTGTTTATTAATATTGATATATTGTGTTGAATATCCTTTAAATTTCTTGTTCTTGATTGAACAGAAAGACGTAGAGTGAAACAAGTGCTGGAGTAAGTGAGATGGTGAGTGACCTCTAAAAGAAGTCAAATCTATTATTGGTTCATTGTGTTTCTCAAAAGATGAAGTAAGCTTGAAATTGGAAACTTCTTTGAATCTGCGACATAAATTTTAGGTTGTTTTCCTTCAATAATTTTTTTTATGTATATCACATTTTAATTTACAAGATATAAAATTTATTGCAAATACACTATGGTTGTTTTTGTTCCAAAGTTTAGGTTCAAACAGTTCAAGTTTAGTTCAAAATTTTTCCAATTGAATCATCCAATCACATCGCGTACAAGAAACTGTCTGATGTCAAACGTCATCCCGTTTTGAAGTTGCGCCGAGGTTAGAAAGTGAAATTCGCACGACATCGGACCATTGTAAATGAGCGGTCATCGCGAGTGCACACAGCGGAGTGAGGCTAAGAGAAATTTGGATTAAAGATGGTGTTTTCGTATTGATCGGGCTTGTTGTAAATAGATCGCGGCCAAGTGCGTGCTGCGACGTAAACATGAAGCTACGTGCAAAAGAGTGGCTTCGACGGGGTGGTCGAGTATTAAGCTAAACGAGCATGACATGAGCTCGCAAACGTTGGATATCCTGCGGCAGGGGGTGTGGGCCTCGCTCACAGGAGGCTGGTTCTACGACCCCCATCAGGACGTGTTCTCCAACACGTTTCACTTGTACCTTTGGTTGTTCTTGCTTTGCTTTCCGTTTACAATTTACGTGGTGAGTGACGCTTGCAGATGGAATGCTATGGCTTCACTAATCAAAGAGATGACAAATTGCATGTTTATGTATGACCTATTTCTTTTCTAGTACTTTCCGCCGACTGAATTCTTATGGTACTTGTACTGCACTGCCATCACTGTGGTGTTTGCCACTATCAAGCTCATTAATTATGGCTTGCACCACATGTATGATCACAATGAGTGCATACATGAGCAGGTTGATGATGAGTGGACTGAACCAAAGAGGTAACTTTCACTTAAGTTAGAAACTTTCCAAACATTTAAAAACATTCTGCTCACAGGGAGGATGAAGGAATTGAGTTGCAAGTTTTGAATGCAACAGGAACATCAGCAGAATGTGATTTAACTAGAGCAAAACCAGAAGGCTGCTCTTTGCAGTCTTTTGGGGGAGAGATTGGAGTATGCAGTACTGATATTGATAGTTTTGAGTCAGGTGAATACCAAAGAATGGAAGCTGTTGATGCTAAACAGTCAAGCACAATTGGCAAGTATTCAAACATACTACAACAACTTCATCCTTACTTTAAACATGACCTTTCAGATCTGAAAGCAGACGTGCATCGTAAAAACTCATCTGAAAGTAGTGAGGAGATAACAATCCAGCCTGACAACGACGCTTATCAAGTTCAGATTCTTCCGGAAACGCCCCGCAAGGAAGCTAAAAGGCATCCCAACAACAGTACTGAACCCAATCTGCGCACATTGTCACCTCCAGCAGGTGTAGACGTAAACGAAGCGGAGTTTGCTTTTTCTGGGCCTATTGACTATAGAAGACACTCCAATTTTACTCACAGCTGGCTGGGCATGGTGGCTCGTCCGCCGCAAATGACTGCAACGGGCTCTTTGGAGCTGAATTACATTGATAAAAAGTTCAACCAAGCTTTACTCGACGGTTACTTTAGATATAATAACGTTTGTGGCGTGCGACGGATACGGTCGACAGCTTTGGAGAAGTGTTGTCCACCACCAGCATTGTCCGCACATCCTAATAGTTTGGAAATCATAGGTGGCGGAAGCAGTGGAGTGAAAATGATAAATCCTTTACCACCTCCCAGTAATACTCTCACACGTAATCAACACCTTAATCTCTGTCCTTATTATGGCTCTGAGATAGTCTATCCCATTGCTGAACAATCTGATGAGCATCAAACGAGTCATGGGCCTGATACCGACATGGATTCCATAGCACATGTGTCAGACAGTGATTATGAAGAGAATAGAGGTAGTAGGTCGCCATTGTTGTTGAGTAATCTTTATTTAGAGACGGAGCAGTTGAGGAAAACTTTAGATGAGAGGCAGAATGCAACGTTGAAAGACGCGCTTTTAGATAATGATAATTCGAATTCCAGTGCAACGCCGGAGAATCAGGACGTACGCGTTGACTGTGATAATGCTAGCGAGAAGAAACTTAGTGATTTATCTAGCGGTAGTTCGACGAGTGTGAATGCGTCGTGTGAGCTGAGGCCGGAGGAAGTGGCATTCACTACTACTGTTAAACGAATAAAGACGCAGGAGGAAATTGTGGACCTTGGTGATGGTGCCAAGGCGTTGGAACCGTCAACGGGCGCGATCAAGAGAAGGAATTGCAGGAGAAATAGGAAGAAGAAATCGGCGGAATTTAAATCTAAGAGGTCAAGTGTGAGTAAAAGTCGATTGGGAGAGTCTGAGAATAGTTTGGTTGAATTAGATCTTGATTGGTTGTTTGATGATGAAAATGAGCATGTTAAATACAATAAAGGTAAGGGTTACGTCTAAGTACACGTCAATTTGTCTTTATTCTTTTAAATTTTAGATAGTAAAAGTGATTGGTGTGGTGGAAGACCATCTGGATGTGTAGAAGAAGACGTGAGTAAAGTTCTTCAAGAAGGCCCACCTCGTAGTCTAGGCGCAATTCCGAAAAAGCGGGAAAATCGTCGTCATAGTAGCGCCGAAGAGAAAACCCGCAAAATAGTAAAGTCAGACTCCGAGCGCTCGGAGAGACATCGCCGTAAAGACGAACGTTTCTCTCGAAATAGATCTGTCAAGGAATATGTAAGTACTCAAGCATCTCTTCTTGAAAGTCCAGTAGAAGGCTTGGAATGTCTTGTTCGACAGCCGCGACATCGTAAACTTAGCCAAACTCGGCGACACTCTACCAAACCTGCGGTAGAAGTTCCACTAGACAACTATCAAGAAGCATCTTCTAGTGGAAGCAACACTGAATTAAGCACCTTATTACCTCCTCAAACGTTCCTACAAGCATTTCTTGTGTCCCGAAGGGAGTTCTCCATGCTGCCAGTTTGTACAAGTCGAAGTACAAGTCCTACAGCATGCAGAACAACAGCAGGAGCTCATCACAAGTTGAAGAGAAGCACACAGATTCCAACAAGAGGATCACGCGGTCGAATGTCACAACGTGACAGTGCGATACTGACAACGTTATCATCTGGACATGGCACACATTGTGCGAAGAGTTTTAATGATACAAGTGATGGGTCTGTGCATTGTTTTCAAGATGAGCATGGAAACTGGATAACGTATACTTTTGATGAGAAAGGCGTTGGGACAGCTAACCTGGCTGTTTCGACTTCATCGAAAGCAGAATGGGATAACAACCCTGAACCCGCGGAGAATAATTCGGTGTCGATCATTATGGACCAGCAGCCAAGATCGATGATGATTGTACCTTCCAGAGGTGCGAGGGAAGTGTCTAGAACGAGAATCTATGCACATCCTATGCAAGTAAATCTTGATTTTGAGGACAGGCGAGTGCGTAGTTGTTTCAGAGAAACAGTTCGACATAGAATACTAACTGCGCAAGCGACAAGTGTAGAAAATACTGGATTGTCACTTAGAGATATTATGCTGAATCCAGACTTGACCAGGCATCCATTGTATAGAATGCAAACACAGGCTGATACTTTGAACAACAACAATCCACGAACAAAGAGCTACTATAAGTTTAAACTGTTTCCATTTTTATTTGTCAAGGTGAAGATGGATCGGTTGAAGTTAATGGCACTTCTTGATCGAAATTTTACGCTGTTTGAGACACTATTAGCTTCTTTTTTGGGAATACTTGTGTCTATATTCGGCGCATTGTTGCTGTATCTTCAGTTCTACACGGACATCAGCGCGTTTATCTTCTGCTTTATTATTGCTAGCAGCCAATACTCCCTAATGAAGAGCGTCCAACCAGATTCAGCATCGCCAACACATGGCTTCAACCGAGTTATAGCATATTCAAGGTCTATTTACTTTTGTTTATTCTGTGGGTTGATTCTTTTATTGAACGCGTGTGTTGATGAAGAGGAGAATTTTGCTATAGTCTCTCTATATGGCGTTACTCTAACAAACAACGAAGTGTTAATACTGTTGAGGAACTTTCTAGTAACGTTTATTTTATATTTTCCACTTTTATTTTCGCTGGGATTGTTTCCTCAGATCAACACCTTCTTGCTCTATGTACTAGAGCAGATTGATATGCATGTTTTCGGTGGAAATGCAATGTCTAGTCTATGGGCCGCATTTTATTGCGTCTTTCGTTCGATGCTTGCTGTGACAATAATGTACGGATTGGCCTATGGTGGACTGTGTGAACCGAAAGGTTCCCAACACGTACTGTTCTCGATCTTCTGTGCGTGTTTAGTATCTTGTTGTTATCACCTTAGTCGAAGTGCTAGTGATCCAATGCATGTGTGGAACATGTTGAAGAAGAACTTATGGCCTCCGGATATCTACAAAGAACATAAACGTATTCCAAGGCAAGAAAGTGATGAGAAAGTGAATGAAAGTGCAGAGAAAACGAAAGATACTAACGTAGATTGTGAGGATATCGATGTTGAGAAGGGAGAAGTGCAAGAAGCATCTGATATAAGAGAGGCTGAAGCAAAGGACGTTGATGTTGATCCATTGCCGAAGAAGCTGCAGAAGACTGTCAATGCAAGACTCACGAGTGATGTGCTTCTTTGTGGAGTTATTGCGTTATTGGTGTTTGGAATTCATGCGTCTACAGTGTTTACTGCACTGCAGCCAGAGTTGAGTCCTGTTTTATGGGGTACAGCGGCAGCGATGGGGTTTCTGCTTCATTATATTATCCCGCAGATGAGGAAACAATTGCCCTGGCTTTGTATTGCAAGGCCAGTGTTGAGATCAAGAGAGCATGATCAGTATCAAGTTAGGGGACCAGCAAAAATAATGTGGTTTGAAAGAGTAATTCAAAAATATTTAAAACTTGATTAATCACTAACCTATTTATGTTTTAGATATTTGTTTACTTGTGCTTTATAGAGAGGAATATTCTTTATCCGTTGTTGTTTCTTGCTGCACTGACAGAAGAAGCTCCAAAGGTGGCAGAGAAATTTGGGACTCTTTTGGGTGCGTTGATTGTGGTTGTTTGTGGGTTGAAATGTTTGCGAAATTCTTACTCGGATCAGGGGTCACAATACCTGATACTTACCTTCGCGGCGTTGTTTTCCAAGTATGATTACAGCATCTTTCAAGAGAGTTTTCTCGTGGATTATTTCTTGACGGGAATTGTTTATAGCAAGACCTACGAGCTTTTGTTGAAGGTAATTACTATTACTTTAAAATTTTGAATATGAATTTTAATTCGAATTATTTCAGGTGCAATTTGTTGTAACATATATCGCCCCATGGCAGATAACTTGGGGTTCTGCTTTCCATGCGTTCGCTCAACCATTTTCAGTTCCTCATTCAGCGATGTTATTCTCACAGGCTGTTATTTCAGCTGTTTTGTCTACGCCGTTGAATCCTTTTTTAGGTAATTATATTGATCTTGTCTATTCCGCTGATATCGGATTTTTGTTTTAAATTTTTAGGAAGTGCGATATTCTTAACATCCTATGTTAGACCAGTTAAATTTTGGGAACGTGACTATAACACAAGGAGAGTGGATCACTCCAACACTCCACTATCTTCCCATTTGGAGCGCAATTTGGGGGCAGATGACAACAACTTGAATTCTATTTTCTACGAACATTTGACACAATCACTGCAGCATTCCTTGGCTGGTGATTTGATATTGGGTCGTTGGGGACCTATTAGTCAGGGAGATTGTTTTGTCCTGGCTTCAGATAATCTAAATTGTTTGGTACACATAATTGAGTTGGGAAATGGTCTGGTTACGTTTCAAATGCGAGGATTGGAGTTTAGAGGGACCTATTGCCAACAACGTGAAGTAGAGGCTATTACTGAGGGTGTTGAAGAGAATGATGGTTTGTATTATATTGCAATTTGAACTAACTCTTTGCTCATTCGTTAATCTCCGTCGGAATGCGCATATATACATAAAATGAATGTTTAATTATGTTGTGTTTGTAGGTTGTTGTTGTTGTGATCCTGGGCATCTATCCGGAATGCTCAGCGTTAATGCTGCTTTCAGTCAAAGGTGGTTGGCGTGGGAAGTCACAGAAGCTAAATATGTACTTGAAGGATATAGTATATCAGATAATAGTGCAGTGTCAATGCTGCAAGTTATTGATTTTAGAAAAGTTCTAGTCACGTATTATGTTAAAGTGAGTTTGCTCTTTTCGTTTCTGTTTTGTTGTCTAATCTTTTCTTCCGTGCGCAGAGTATAATATTTTATGCCGTACGTTCATCGAAATTGGACGACTGGTTGAACTCTAGCTCCATAATTAAAGCTTTGGAACCAATGCAGGATCGCAATTTCGTCGATCTCGATCCGGTGTTCAACATCAACTTTGACGAAGACTTTGACCTAAGTGCCTGCGGCATGACGCGCTCCATGTTCTTCCAGGTGTATAGCGAATGGATAGCGTACTGCGCCAGCAAGAATGAAAAGAATGTCGATGTCACGAACGGTTCCAATTTGGTGTTGTTATGTTTTGCGTTAAGTTTACTAGGTACAATTTGACTTGGTCTAATTCTTCATTGATATTAATTTGAGTTTGGTGCAGGAAGGAGAACACTGAGCGCAGCTTCACACAACACGGTCTCCAGTGTGGAGTTCTTCCTTCACGGTTTGCACGCATTGTTTAAGGGCGATTTTCGAATAACTTGTGCTCGAGACGAGTGGGTTTTCATTGACATGGATCTGATACGAACTGTTGTTGCGCCTGGTGTCCGTATGTCGTTGAAGCTGCATCAGGATCATTTTATGACACCTGATGAGTACGAAGAGTTACCCGCGCTATACGATGCGATTTGTAAGCACGAAGAGGAGTTGGTTATTTCCCATGAAGGGGATCCAGCGTGGAGGAGTGCGGTGTTAAGTGGGACACCAAGTCTTTTAGCGTTAAGGTAATAGCACAATTTACCTAAAATAAATTACCATTGCAACAACTAATTTTCAGACATGTACTCGATGAAGGCAATGATGAATATAAAATCATCATGTTAAACAAGCGCTTCCTCAGCTTTCGTGTTATCAAAATCAACAAAGAGTGTGTACGAGGACTGTGGGCAGGTCAACAACAGGAGTTGGTATATCTTAGAAATAGAAATCCAGAACGAGGCAGCATACAAAACGCTAAACAGGCTTTAAGAAACATTATTAACTCATCTTGTGATCAGCCGATTGGATATCCCATTTATGTCTCACCGTTGACAACAAGTTATGCAGAGACAAGTGAGCAGTTGAACAGTTTAGTTGGTGGATCTTTGAGTCTAGGAAAGATACATAACTATGTCTTGAACTTATTCCGAAGGTAATAGAAATTCGCAATTGTTCTGCCGTACATTTATATAAATTTGTTCCTGTTAGGATTCGAAAACGATGCGGTGAAGGTTGCTCAAGTGGTGGCTCAGCTAGAGAGGAACTTGGAATTGGTCATGAAGGTGTCTACGCCATGGCTCCAGTTACCACATTGAATGCACATAATACTGGCAGTCAATCGACCGATGGATCTCATCTTTGTGGAAGTATTGGACGAGGAGCAAGTTTGAGCCGGTCGTCCTTAGGTATGCTGCATATCTTGAATCCATCAATTTTATCTCAGCCTACTTCAATTCACCTTTCAATCCCTATTTTTTCTAAGATAAATTTGATGTGGGGTGATATTTTATCGCTATTTATCTGAACAGCTGCAAATCGAGGAAGTTTAGCTTCGATGGGCAAACCAAACAGTTCGACATTGGCTAATCTCGCGGGGTTATTCAAGGATCGTGATGATAGAACAACGATTTCACAGCAGTCTGATAAGTCTGTGACTAGTGAGTCACAGCAGGAAGCAGAGTTGGTTGAAAAAGATGCTGTCTTGTTCCAAAGAGTTAAAGTAAGATCATATTTTTATGACTACTTTAATAATTTCATGGATATTCTTCTCTGGTGTTTAGATTGTAGATCCGAATTTAGTTTATGATGGCATCAATAAAGGTCGAAGAATTGATGTTTGCTGGCCTAATGAAGGGATGAGACATCGCGGTGGAAGGTCTTATTGGAATGATTGGTGTCCGGAAGTTGGGATGGAAGGATTGGTAAGATCCGTATCATTGACTTTGCAGTATATTTAGCCTAATTTTTGTAATTAGGTGGTGCATAAATGGATCCCATCGCATCGAGATCTCAATCGTCGCTCACATGTAGATCGAACAATTCTGTTAGTCCAAATTGACGACAAATACATTCCAATAGGAGAAAACGGCGTGCAGTTAGTCGCTATCACAACAACCGCAACAGCAACGGTCAGTAACACGCCGGCAAACACAACCCTTACCGTCGAGAGAGAAAGCTAACAGACATTGCGAATCAGGTACGAAACGAGGATTTAAACTTTCGGCAACCTGACTATATAATAAACAGTGAGATTATATTAGTAATGCAAAATAAGCATACTGCCATTTGAGGGGCATTCAACAGCATACAGGAATACTATGTAATCAATAACAATCAGTTTGACTAGATCTTTAGCAACTTTGGTTACATTATAATGATGCTACGTACATGTTTAGATGACTCAACTGCTTCCTGAAAATTCAACTGAAATAAGATTAATTTGCGCAATCAGTAATCAGGAAAAGAACGCGGCATTTAGCGATGGTTAATGACAAATGATACAAGTTCATCTAACAAAATATAAATATATATATATATATGAAACTAACAATTTGATTGTTTAACATTAAACAAATCTAAAGCAGACACGCGATTGTTTAAGATTAGACAAGAAAATAAGATTAAAATACAATGTTGCCTTAAGATTGATAGACTGATTTTTATGTGTATTTATTTTTTTAACAAAGCCCAAATAAGGATAAACTAATTATGTAAATATTATTATATTCTGTCTAATCAAATGGAGATGTTGAGAAACAACACTAAGAAAATGGCAATTTGAAAGCATGATTGATTTCATATTGTAATTAGTGGTTTTCACATTGTTTGAAGGAAACATTTCAGTAAATGTTTATCTAATTATACAAGTATTGACTGTGTACACAGCAGATGCTAAGTATGGAGATATTGTTATAACTAAGTCTAGGACAATTATTTGTTTCTGTTCTTTTTTCCACATTTAAACCAAGACACTAAGCAGGCTGTTTGTTATATTTTCATTTGCTGAGGTAACACATAAATTTCATTCAAGTATTTTGTGAATATAACATTGCTATTGAATATAACAAATATTGTTAATGAATTGAAACATTAACAATATTTGACCTACTTAAAGTGGAAAATGAGTTTCTTTTATATTTAATTATAATAAATATTTCATAAAGTTGTGTCCCTGCTATTCATCCAGTAATTGGTCGTCGGAAAAGTAGAATGTGTGGCTCGGGTCCATGTAGCATGTAATGTACCCAGTCTGGGCTCTGCTGAACACCCAAGTTTCGCCACTCCGTTTCAGTCATCAAGTGCGGTCTTGGTACCAGTTTCGCCAAGTCCTGAGGGAGTATCACATGTCTGTATTCATATTTTTTGTCGCTGTATTTCTCCGAGTACTGAATATTCTCAACTGGCATGTTTTATCGTATATTTACTTTAATTTCTTGACTTTATTCACTACCTTAATAAGCATCTCAGAAGATTTTTGAGGGTTATATATTGGGCGCTGTCACGGTCGGCGCTGCAGTAAGAAGGCGACAAGTGACATTCAGTCTCTCTCTACGTCACCTTGTACGAGTTTGAATTTGTACATTATTTATCCCCCATCTACGACGACGCTTGAACAAGTCGAGTTCAGGCTGAGAGACTCCTGAGTCTAGCGCCAAAGGATCCCAAACCAAGTTCACCCAGTCATTTAGAAGGCCCGCAAATCTCAGTAGTACGAATGTTAACTATGCTTGAACTAGCCTGGTTCATCTGCTCGAATGAGCATGTCCGCGTGTCGCAGGAGTCTCACTCGTGAACGAATTTGTACCCGCGTAATTCAATGTCCCGGGTAGAAGACAACGAGATTCTTGAGTCTAGCGCCTAGTCGCTGAACCAAGCTGGTTCAAGTGTCCGATTTGGTTAACCACGAATTACTGTGGTGTCACGACCGACAGCATTTGAACCAGACCAATTCAACGTCACAAACTACGATTTCAAACAGGATCGTCAACAAAATCAGCTGTTCTTTATCCGGTTTTCTCAAAAATTCTTATAAAAATGGAAGAAGTAGATAATATTATAATAGATTCTCTTCGAAATATAAACTGGTAATGTATTTTTACCATAATAACTTATATTTTACGTAATGTGCAATATGTATTTCATTTAAGCAACATTGATGAAGAAATTACTTCACTAAAATTGTTTACTGAAGATGATATTGCACTTTCTATTGTGTCCTGTTTGGAGATAATTGTTCCTAATATCAAACTACCCTCAAAGATGCCAGTATCAATGAGTGCTAGACTGAAATATGCTTCACAATTAGTAGAACACATAAAATCTCTTGGATTTCGAGGTGATATTGGTTATCAGAGTATTCTGTACTCAAATGAAATTGAAATAAGAAGGGTACTGATGTTTCTTATTGAAAGATTGCCAAGGGAGAATAATAAAGTGGCTGTTGCAGAGGCTATTGGTATGTTTCATTGGCTGTGGAAAATATTTATGACAAATTTATAATGATTTCAGGCTATGTTCCAACATTAGTTAAAGAAATTGAATCAAAAGTAAGACTGGCATTAAACCAAGCCTGGATTCCACCTGCCTTACTACCAGATGGTGGAAGAATCACTCAAGGTTTAAACCTTCAACAAAGCTTTAAGAACTGCATTCTCCTTACATCAAAACAACTTAATGCACCACACACAAAAAATGCAACTGAAGAATTGAAAGAGTATTGGGTGCACAGTCTTCCAGCAGTAACACAACAGTGTTCTAAATCAGAACTAGTTCCTTCTCTACTCTTTAATGGAAATGACTTAGATTTATTTGACCATAGATTGAATGAGTTTGCAAAATTAAAACAAGAACAGCTGAACCCAATTGATGAAGAAGTGCAAACTCTTCAACCATCTGTTCACTGTCTATCTGACAATTTAGCAGATACTGCAGAGTTTTCCACTCAGAAAGAAGATGAAATGGAAATAAAAATTGCCAACACCTTGAAGTTGATTGAAGAAAAGAAAACTAAATTTGCCCAGTTACACAATGAAATGAAGCAAATGAATGCTCAGTTGTTACAAACAATTTCACTTAAAAACAAAGAAGAGGCTGCTTTAAAGGAGAATTTAATCACTTTGAAAATCAAGTCGCGAACTCTAACTGTGCTCTCAAAAGAGGAAAACATGACGAAATTGAAAACGTTAGTCGAGAATGGCAATGAGAGACTTTTGGATCTTGCAAATCAATGGAATGAAGTGCAAACACCGTTGATTGAACAATATCGAAGCTTGAAATCAAGCGTCAGTCAACAAGAACTCAAGCAACAGGAAGAAGAAGAAAGACTACGAACAATCATCGAGAAAGTTCAACAATTAGATGAAGAGCTCATTAGCAAGGAAGCTCTAGAAACCATTTTATTGGACGAAGTCGCCAAGATTAACAAGGCAAATACACGCAATTTGTACACAAAACGAATTCTGGAGATTATTGGAAACATTAAGAAACAAGATTTAGACATTTTCAAAATCCTTAAAGACACTAAAAATATCCAGAAGGAAATTAACACTCTCACCGGTCAGTTAGATCGGTCTTTTACACTATCAGACGGATTGATATTTAAAGATGCGAAGTTTGATGAAGTGGCAAGGAGGAGTTATAAGTTGTTAGCGACGTTACATATGGATTGTGAAGCGATCGTACAAGCTGTGAGTGATGTGGGTTTGATGGAAAGAGAATGCAGGAATGTGGAGGATCAGGTTGATACTGAAGTTAACAAGGATATTGCTAACAAGTTGAAAAGAGTGTTGAGTGATATTGAACAATTACGCAGTGAAGGTGGAAAGTAATTTCTTGCAGACATGATTCTTATGTAAGATTTATAAATTGATGATTTATGTGTATGTCAATAATAATCAGTTGATAATAAAACAGTTCTATTAATCATTTTTGGAAAATTGATGGGAATGCTTAGCACGCACGAGATAACTTTGTCTTTTATCTTTTCAACACTCAATCTAATTAATATAAACTAATAGACTCAACAAACATATTTATCATTGCAGTAAAATCCCAACATATGATGGTGGCTAAAGTCGATCTTTAATGTTTGCATATTAAACCAGCACAACGCAATTAGTGTTATCAGCATGTTATGTTCGCTTAAAACTAATGCAAAGTAATGTTTTAATACATACAAGTTGTTTACTTATCAAATAGTGTCTGTCATAGCCATCAACTAAGCCGATCAGCGAGAAAAACACGCTATAATGATCAACAACATATTGACGCCAATTGGTGGCCAACTTATCTACGAAGACGACACCATGAATACGTGTTCTGCGCGAAGTCTTCTCAGTGATTCCTGTCCACATTTCCATGTTGATTTGGTTAATGGTGGTACAAGCGCTCAACTTTTCTTTCTGCTGCTCAACACGTTACTTAACACAAAGTGTTCGTTTCTCAGTAAAAAGGATTTTCCGCATAATGTAAAGAGCACAATTCAGAGTGGTGACGAATTCGATTTCATTGTCCTGGGCGCTGGTAGTGCTGGGTCGGTTGTCGCAAGTCGCTTAGCGGAGGCAAATCCAGATTGGAAGGTGCTTTTAGTTGAAGCTGGAGGATATCCTAGTGTTGATGGACAAGTAAGCAACATTTAATTAAACTAAATTATAATAAGGAAAATTATTGTTTTTAATCAGATACCTGCGCTATTTTTGTACCTCCAAGGAGGTGAATACGACTGGAACTACGTAACACGCCTATCGAAGAAATCATGTCAGGGAATTATAAATCAACAATGCATATGGCCCCGCGGCAAAGTTCTGGGTGGTTCGTCAGTGCTCAACGGAATGCTTTATGTCCGTGGCCACCCCAACGATTACGATTCCTGGGAATCAGCAGGAAATGCAAACTGGAGTCATGATGCAGTTCTCCCTTACTTTCTACGTGCGGAAAACTATGTAGCCAGTGACATACAAGACGAACAGAAATATGGAAATGATGGCCCTCTGGTATTATCACGATACCATAGCAAATCTGAGTCACGTGGTGCTTTAATTCAAGCATCCCAAGAATTGGACGGAAAGGGACTTGGTCTTGATAAAAATGGGTATGGCTTGTATGAGGCACCACAAACAATTCAAGATGGTAGGAGGTGTTCCACAGCAAAAGCATACCTCACAAGAAAGATTCACAAAGACGTAAATAATTTAAAGATATTGACTGAAACCGAAGCTGTTAAAATTATATTTAGCAAAGAGAATCTCCACGAAAATAAACCTAGAGCAATTGGGGTTTCTTTAAATGTAGCTGGGAAGGTAATCAATATCAGATCGAAATTAGAGGTTGTTGTAAGTGCTGGAACATTAAACAGTCCAAAAATTTTGATACAAAGTGGAATTGGACCAAAAGATGACCTCCAAAGATTAAATATTCCTATGATAAGTCATGTCCCTGGTACTGGAAAAAATCTCCAAGATCATATTTGCAGTGCAGGGCTGATTTTAGAAGCAGGGGATCATAATCCTCAAGTGGATCTTGTGGAGGAAATGTACAGATATCTCAAGTTCAACGATAGTCTATTAGGAGGAATTGGCATTACAAATATGTTATGGTTCATTAATTCGGATCCAGATGCGAAAAAAACACAACCTGATCTAGAATTCCATTTCTGGGAATTCGCGAAAGGTGACCATGAAAGTATAAATTTGTTTACTAACAGTCTGGGACACAGGGAAGAAGTTAAAAAGAGTCTGCACGAGCTGATTAAGCATAAGAAATTTATTATAGTCATAATTGCTTTGTTGTACCCTAAAAGTATTGGACATCTTGAATTTACCTCGACTGAAGAGGATGGAAGTGTCAACATGGACATTATTCCAAACTACCTAGTCAAAGAACAAGACATGAACACTCTCTTGAGAGGAATTGAATTTACAAGACGTATTATCAAAACTAAGAAGTTTAAGGAGATGAATGCAAAATTTGCGAAGTTTAATACGGTCAATTGTGAGAACATCGAGTTTGATACTGATGATTATTGGAGATGCAATATGAGAAATTTTGCCACGACGGTGTACCATCCCGTGGGGACTTGCAGTATGGGGAATGATGTGCGCCAAGGGGCTGTTGTAGATGATCAGCTACGCGTGCATGGAGTGAAGGGTGTGCGCGTTATCGATGCTAGTATAATGCCGACCATTGTCGGTGCGAATACCAATGCACCAACGATCATGATTGGCGAGAAGGGGGCTGAGATGATTCGTAGTGCGCATATGTCAACGTAGACGAGTTTACCAAGATTTAAGATCAGCTATTGTGTTTAATATGATAGTAATAAAATATTGTGCTTTGACTTTGTAATAAACGAAAAATACACCTACATTTAATGCACTAAGCCAGGTATTCTTAAAACAATATAAATTGAAGGACATTAGGATAACGTAAGTAGTGCAAGTCATTATCATAGACATCAGTATGATCACGTAGAAGCAGAGAGAACAATAATAGAAACCCCAATTGAGGTACTGTAAATTCAACTAACGTCACTGCAATTCATGCTTCACATGTTTCATATTGTTTATTTGACCATTCCTTGTGCTGATGATAAACTCGTTATTGCGGTCCCCCTACCCAACCAGCAATAACATAACTACCCAATCAGTATTCAACAATGATCAGTAAAATTTAGTATACCATCGCGAACTGTAAGCACATTAGAAAGAGTTGTAATAGTTTGAAAGGTTGGAAACAGAACTAACTGAGTTAGGACAGTCACCTACAATTTCTACAAGGTTTTCTCCTTTTTTATATGTATCTGCATTAATAACGTGTTGATAGTTGCCTATGTCAAAATAAGATGCGACTGGTTCAACTTAAATTCTCTTTCTATTTAGGTACAAACATCACAACATTGGATACATTCTATAAAAAGATGTTTTCTAATTGTTGTTTACTTATTTTTTTTATAGTGTTTACGGTGTATTTATCAATCAATCAAACCATGGCGTCGGAACCCTCAAAAAGTTTCATTTCAATGCAGGATTTCTTCCCGGAAGTCTTCAAACATGGCAACCCGTCGGAAATAACTTGGGACCACGCAGTGAACAGCAAAGATCTTCTGACAGCTGCACTTTCAAGTAAAATATCATCATCAACTATAATGTCAACTATAATATTAATTAATTTTCATTTCAAGATGATAAACACATGATAGAAGCTGATGTTCTTATTGGGCATCTAATAGGTTCTGATCCGGAAGAAGAAACTGCAATTATGGGACACCCACCTTCTAAAACCTCAGATTTATCTCTCCAACAATTTCTAGATGCAATTGTTTCCCACAATGCCAACCCCGGTTCAAAGCGAAAGAAAGGCGCTAAATTAGATTTCAAAGAATCGCATGCTTACTCAAAAGCAATGTCCTCTGGCTTCCTTTTAAACCCCAATGGGACTGCTTTCCGTGAAGAATACACCAAGTTTCCAATCTGGATTAATGGTGACATTGCAAAAGGTCCCGTCAATCCAACAAATAACGGGGTGAATCTTCAATTAACGTGGGTACAATCAAAACCAGAGATAAATCACGCTGCCATATGGTCTTTCGGTTGGACCAGCACGGATTACCGGGAAGGCTCTACTAATGTCTACACCACCCAACAAGTGAACGCGATGATAAAAGAGGTTCAAGGAATATCTAATTTGACGTTCGCAGTACGAGCTATGTATGCCGCCAAGAGTAGAGAGGCCATGGTGGCTCTATTAAAAGTAGGCACTCTCACTGTCTGGTCTGGAAAGCAGGACGACGCGCATGTGGACGTCCCGCAATTGGCTAAATTAATCGCGGACTATTTGGATAAAGTTTATGTCGATGTGCCCGACACTCTATGGCAGCGCGTTCAAGAAGCAATGCGTTGACGGAAGCCACTTTTGCTTGGGTTGGCGAATTTTATATGCACATAACTGAGCGAATGGAAGATTAATGATGGGCAATAAAGATTCACGCGATGTGATGAAAATTGTGTTTGTTTGATCTAAGAGCGGTTAAAAAATCGAATGTATTTTACGTGATTATTACGATGTACTATCAATCTACGAGTTGATGTGATATTCTAGGAAGTGAGATAAATCCGCAAAGTGGGTCGATTAAAATAAGTTTATGTGTTAGGCAATTGATAAATAGAATTTGGCAAACGCAGGATGTTTAGATTTTAGGTTACAAAGTAATTTTATGCAGTTGGGGTAAATTTATGAGCTTTGTGCAATTCAATGCGTTAAATTTTGCAAATCAAGCCATTATCTAAAGGGGCGGTCTCCGGAGAATGCTTTCCTGTTGCACTATGCGTCCCCCAGTCACGTCCGCTAACAAAGCACAACCAGCACAAAAAGATGAATTTGCGCGGCACGAACTTTGGTGTTTTTCGCACTTGGAGAGCTTGCAATCCAGCGGCGTTTCGCGGCGTCCCGCGCCTGATCAAGCACACATATTCCCATCGCGACCGGTGCTTGCAGCCAAAGCACTGGTCGAGCGTTTCAGTTGTTCCTCACCCAGTGTGCTGCGCGGCGACCAGAAAAGCGTCCTCCGCAGCCGCAAGCTCGCAGTATCGCGAACGCGCTCACGACGACCAGGCCTCGAGGAAATATTCGCGTCCCCGACGCTTTAAAACAATTTTATTGTGATGCGGCGCGCGAAAACTTCCTGAAACTTTTAAAATCGTCTCCGATGCAAGAAAGATTAACAATGCGGTTCTTGTACTTGTGGTGTTTCTCGACGCTGGTGGCGTGCACTTTGTACGCGGAAGCCATCGCCGTGGACAATCCCATCGCGCCAGGTAGCAAGACCGGACGTCATCGACATCTTCAGCACAGCGCACGTGATTTATCCTCGCTGAGGAGCGACAGTAAATTAAGACATCACCAGTATAAGCCAAACGTCGACACCGCTAACTATAAGGCAGATAAAAACGCAAGTTTTGCCAAGGCAGATAAGTTTCCCAAGTTGAAAGAACTTGGCAAGCGATTGGAAACACTACGGTTACCAATCACGACCACAACCAAAAGTCCGTTCTTTTTCGTGGGAAGGTCAAAAACTCGGCCCAAGTGGAAATACATCCAAGATTACGACGAAGATGAATATGACGTTGAGGAGGACCCCGACGATGGCAACGATGCCTATGTGGACGAGGTCGGCCGCACGACCTCCACCGCGACGGTAAGAAATAACGACACTAAAGAGTTTTATTTTAATTAATCATAAACGAGTAAAACGCTAACGCATATCCATAAAGCGAGCCGCGACCACCGCGCTGCGACGAACCGATTAGTGCTCATTGCATGCCATTTGTAAATGGGACACCATAATAATTTCTTGCGTAATTGTTGTTGTTGATATTTCCATCCAGCCTTCCAGCGCGGTGAATGGAGATCAGTAAAGGCTTTCGATCATTTATGCGCAATTTGTTTTTCCTGCCCACGCTCGGAACAATACATTTTATCTCTGCACTCTTCAGGTATCTCCAATGTCGTCATTTAGTAATTTTATGATGGGAGCAATTGTTTTATGAAATTTACAACACAGAAGCTCTTCCAAGGCGCGATCGCGATGTGTGTCGCGCTATAAATAGCGTACGTTTGTCTGCGCGTCACGCAGTTTAGTGCAGTTTAGTCGCGTAATTTAGCAAATATTTCTCGTGTATGCTGAAAAGTTTCGCAAGCCTTCACGGAAACAATTTCGATGCTAAGTGCGCTAGTAATAATAAAGCTTGAGTAATACGCGCTGCATGCTGGCCAAAAACCAAGTCATAAATAAATGTCACTCAACACCATGCATAAGTTTCTGCCACATCCCCGAAGAGCTTCAAAAATCCGGCCCAGAAACAACCATGTCATATTTTCTTTTGTCATTCTGCGGCAACTCGTGCACTGTAATAAATTTAAAAGTTTCATTAGCCTTTTATCTGCGCTAAAATAATAAATTTGTTTCCGTGTTGCGCAAAAAACGACGCAGAGATGAAAACTTTTTTCATTAGTAAAGTTGAGGACATTTTGGTATGCGCTTGCGTGGACGGAATGCACAGTTAAATGTTTAAAATGAAAATAATGACATAATCAACAAAAGCACATTAATGCTCGGCTTGCATCGCGGTTAGTGTTGAATTTTTATTGCCTTGCACTGGCGACATTGCAGTGTGTCATTACAGAAATTATGACGAGCTCATCGAGACAAAAAGGCCTAGATCAAACAAGGCGACAATAAATATTTCGAAATCGTAGATGCTCTTCTGTCTAACACTGAATTATGACCACAAGCAATCGGATTTCTGCCTCGTACCCAAATGTGCGAAATTAATTTTTAAAGGATGTTTTCAGTTCGTCATCGTCGAGGCGTCGTAAAATAGTTTAATGTCACGCGTCGCTCTTTAGGTCCTGCAGAGCGCTGAGGCTTGCTTACAACGCAGCACAAAAATTGATTTTCTCCAGGGGTGCAGCTGCTGCGCAAAAACAGTGAACTACTAATCTACTGCCATATAGAGCTCGACGAAGGCCGTAATAGCTCATGCTAAATTCAAAAAGTCACTGGAAATCAGGTCATACGCCTCGCCCTGTGCCGTCCCGCTGCTGGGAAACGCAAACAACCCGTTATAAATCTTTTTTCTTGTATCCTCGCGGCGATTAAGAGGAAAAGAGGAAAAATGAACAAGCCTGTCGGATGCGCGTATTGTTTATGGCTTCAAATTTATAACGGGAGATTAGATTGTAACTGCCGCAGTGCTGGAAATCATGAGTGGAGGATTAGGACAGATTCAAATAAATAAGATTTGCTTTGGAGATATGAAGCAGCTTAGGACGGAATCTTGAATTACGTATTACAAGTTCAACAAGTCAGACCGCGGGTGCAAGAAGTAACTAGAAAAAATGCGGATTTGATGGTTGACCTAAAAAATAAATATTAGTCTTGAAGGCATGCGGAAGACTGTTTATTATTGTTTAGTTCCTCAAATTCCACACATTTCTAAATAATTATGCGGTACGCAAACACCATGTGCGTAGGCCTTGGGAACTGGAGACTTGGAAAAGAATTAATTCCCGAAAGGGGCGAGGCATGCGGTTACCGGTAGCGTGATATCAAATTACGACCAAAACGTGGCCCAACAATAAAAGAGCACACAAAAGGCTCTCCTACGCTCTGCAGCTTCCTCGTTTTTTCACTTAAATCGCTCAACACCGTTTACAATGCGAGCGTGCTATTATCGCTCACATCGTTTGCCCTGGGACGCACGCTGCGTGCTAACAACGCGTTCTATCAGATTTTCGAATTGAAATAAATCCAGAAAAGAAGCCGCGGTTATTATATTTACGAGTGTGGTGTAGGTTGTGAATGAGTTGGACAGAGTTATAGGTCTGCGTTATAGGGAAGAGTTATAGGGAAGCATAGCTTGTTGCACTTCTTTACAGCTTGGGCAGTAATTATTAATATCTTTCTTGCCCGACGACAGGATGAATAAGCCATTGTCGTCGCCGGGGAGGTGATCGTGCAAACCGCGCGTCGGCACGTTTCGCATGTTGGTGAAATTGTGGCGCATTTTATTGCATGCAATCTACGTTCAGAAATTACAGTCCCGCAAAGAGAGTCGTTCGCAGGACGCGAGATAATCGTTCTCGTCGTTGGCATGCAAATGGCTGCGGCGAAGACATTAAGACGCTTTCGGCGCATTTCCGACAATTACAGCCCCTGCGCGGATTATCAACAAATGATACGCGCAATTAGATCGGCATCGCATTTCATGTCGTGCACGCCGGATAGAATCCTGCATCGCCTCCGGGTGCGCGTGGATTGAGATCCAAGGCGCGGTAACGAGCGACAGGAGACCACCGACAACGTACTTAGCAAGCGTACCGACGATTTGCGCTGTGCGATCGAGAATTGATTAAAAACCGAGCGCTACGCACCTGCCGGTGATAAATCTTTCATCGGTCACTCCTGCACGCAAACCGGTGACAATTCAAAGCGAGCTTTCACTGAATGAATTCGATCTTCAATTCGCGGTGCACCCAATTCTCTCAATAGATGAATGGCCAATGGTCAATCGCTGCCATAAATCATCAGATCCATAAGCAAACTCAAACGCAGCACTGTTGTAATTGCACGTGATTGCGCCACGTGCGATTTCCAATTAAATTCATAAGAGCCTCTCTCGAACTTTTACTTCCAAAAACACTCGGCCCAGAATCGTGCATCGCGCTAAAAATGATTGAATAAGGCACCGAGAGCGTAATCAGCTTGAACGAAGACATGGCCCATGACTAGTTAAGACTATTAGGCTCGCGGAGAGTTGGAGGACTTCAAGCGAGAGCGTGGTGTGACGAAATGGTGGAAAGTATAAAATGTGAGAGCCTGTTTGCATGCCAGTCAATTGTCATCGGGCGAGAGTCAACATTGAGATTTATTCGATGTTCATTGAATCTCTGTGTGTGGGGTTCACATATCATCATTATTTCCAGCCAACCGTTTCAACAACAAGTAAATGATGCATAGACATTTTAAAAGATGCCAAGAAATCAGCATTAGAGACAATTACTGAATAACTAGAAGGGAAAACAATTACTTTCCATTAGAAAACAGGCGATACTTAAAAATACAGAAAAAATTATCGACACGAAATTTGCTATTTACGTTAATTTTCATTCCTTCGAATGTCTTGACCTACTCAAGTCACAAATCAATGTGCAAAGTAGTGTTACAAAGATTAATTGCACCTGGAATATCATATAATTGCATAATTACGCTCGGCTACTGTCAGAAGGCAGACAGTCCACTTGCATTACTTCCCAACAAACGTCATAATTTCTGACAATTTCTCACACAGTCGACAACCATTAAGTTTGATTCACGCCAACACCATAGATCAGATTAAGCCTACGCCAGGGAATTGTGCCCGCTTATCAAATGATTTACATATCATAAGTCTTCGCGACGGCGACACGTACATGCACTTCGTGCGGCTTTGAATATCGCGTAATTACGTTACCGCGTAATGATACAAATCGCCGCATTAAATGTTTCCAACGTCTGAAATGAATGAAGCGTGCTGATGAGCCATGGTTGGAGATAACCCTGGCACGAACCTTTTCCTTCAACTAAGAATCAACTTGAACCAATTTCGAATTAAATTCCGATTAATCAAATTTCGACTGATCGATTAATAAATAACTCGTTGGGACCATTTAAGTCATTCAAGCTGTCTAAAGTAGACTGAAGTGGGTAACCAAGGGCCATTATTGAATATAATCACTATTGAATAGATTAATGAATCCTCGAGTGATTGAAAATATTTGGATCGCCAACCAAACAAACAGACATCGCAATGTTTGTAGCGTTTGCTGCAATTGCAATTCACAGAAACGTGACTAATATGTTATGCGATTAGCCGCTGTAATGTAATTTGACACGCGGTGCAGTCGTAAAACTGGACGCGGATTAAATTAGCAGGAATACCAGGCGCGCACTGAGCAATCAGGAACGATGTACATACAATTTACGGTAGCAATGAATAAGGCGTTTGTCTGGGCTGGGAGCTCACATCGTTTACATCTTTCTAGCTCGTCAGCAAAACACGGCAAACATTGCAAGTAGCTTCGCATCCTTTGGAATCGGAATTTCGGGTGAACGCATTCGATATTTACATTTTACATTCACGGGCGTAGAGAGGAATAGACTCGCGTTTTGACTGAAGCGATGGTAACAAATCGGGAATGTTTCATTTAATCGTGGATGGGATTGACTTGCGTTGGGTGCATCCGCGTGGAGGAAGCCTCACGTCGCTTTGCGATCAATCAATTCAGCTCCATTCCACTTCGACGATGCCGGCGTGCGCGTTGTTTGAAAATAAAATACGCGCCCGCAGCCGGCCGTCAGACAAAACAGTAAACGAAACCAAATGGCATGTGTCGTCCGCACGCCTTTTTGGCTACCGGCCAGAAATTGTTTTCTACGGTTTTCAAAGCCGCGGACGCACGTACAATTTTAATGCACCGGCCGACATGCAGAGCTGCACCCGTTCGAATGGGTTTTGATTTGAATTCATCGAAATGTAACTGGCCACTAGTTACAAATTTGGAAATGAAACAAACAAACAGAGTCGTATCAATTTTTTCAATTAGTGTTTCAAGTTTATACTAAGTTAACCTACTTTAAATTATTAAATTAAAGTCGTCTTCGGAACATGCTTTTAATTTTGAGCGCCTTGTATCCAAACAACGTAAAGATACTTATTGCCCACCATTCTCACTCACTCACTTCTCTTACAACTCCTGCAACTTTACCGAATTGATTCCTGCGCGTTCTACCGCTGGAATGCCACCAATTCCCATCATCTATTCATCTATGATGTCATCGCCAGGCCATCTATATTTGTGTACACGATTTTTATTGCAGTTATTAACGATATTAATGAACACAAAATACTCGCATCATGTTGCAGGAAGCGGTTAGAAAAAGTAAGAGCCATTCGTTTATCGAGGATGACGATATGGTTGAAGAAGACGTGAATGACGATTACTACGACGACGAGATTTTCGCAGAGGATGGATTCCGGCCCCACGATGTGCAGGCTGATGAGCATGAGCAATCGCCCATGACGCAGTATAAATGGGCGAATTACGGGACGCGGCAGGCGGTGGAGGAGGCGCAGCGTCATTCGGCCGATGCCGGAAATAGCGAAAGAAGTATGACTAAACTAACACATTTTAGTTATAAAGGTAAAGAGTGGATAGGCAGGTGGGAAATGGATTTGTGTTTTGTGACTAACTTAATTTTCGATGGATTTTTATTTAACAATTGAATTTAGAAATGAAGTGCAGCTGAATTTGGTCCAGAAGAGGCAAAATTAGCAAAATTGAACCTTGCAATCAAAGGCAGTTTGTCACGGAGTGTTCCCCTCCCGGAAATCCCTAATTCCTTGAACGACCTTCGGTAATACGTTTAAGAGTGCGGAAACGTAAATAAGCAGGAGGTCCGCTTTATAGGGCTCAATATAGTTTAATATGGGCACAAATATATTGCTACTACGCTCAGATATTAATCAAGCAAATATTAATTTTTAAAACAAATATTGTACCGTTGCACCTTCTTTTCTTTTCTTTTCCCGTTCAAATTATAAATCACTCACGTGCCAAATTATATAAATATAAAACATAAGCGTAAGTAAACTAAAATTTATTGGCATTCCAACCCTGCGCGTAATCTTTATTTTAATCTCGCACCTGGTCCCGAAGATCTGCGCGTCACGCAGCTTAGTATAGGACGAACGCCGTGCCATTTAAAGATCTGAATCGTTAAAACTCCAATTCCAACGTAATGCCAATGTCGATAGTCATTGATTACCGATAATTTCACATTTTCAGAGAGCGTGCGCGCGGCCAATGAACATTTTCTGCACATGAAGTCCGCGGCTAAATGCCGCTTACCACGACCACGTGTCGTCAATGTAGAAGAGGTGCACCAGCTGCCCGGAAAAGCATTCCGCCCCCACTGCACGGTCTTGTATAGATGTGGGGACGATACCGGATGCTGTCAGGGCACGACAAAGAAGTGCCGCGCCAAGAGCCAGGAGATAATTTATTTGCACTTCTATGTCTATGTAAGTGGAATAAACTTACTGACAATGCAGCTAACGGTGGTTACGTGCAATAAACATTTGTTTCTCATGAATTAGAGTACAACTTTCGGTCAGTCCCAATCTGTGGAAAGACTGGCCTTCCATAATCACACCGAATGTGCATGCCTGGACGAAATGGAGGAATCGAAAGTCTCCAACCGACTTATAAGATCACGTGGACACTATAGCCGCAACAGTTTACCACAACCAGAAAGACCAAGGTACCAATTCCAGAAACTAATCAAGTAAACTGTAAACTAATAAATTACGTTCCTGCGTGCAGCTGCAAATGCCCGGAGGAATTCGTCTCGTCGATGAATCACCGCTTCGGCCGTTGTGTCTGCGACTGCCCTGCCAGCAGCGATCTGTCCTCCGGCTGCACGAGCATGAAACGCGGCGAGGAACACCTCTCCCTACGGGACCGCAAGTGCATCCTCGAGGACAAGTGCACACCGCCCACGTGCAGGTACGGCACGTACGTCAAGTACAAGGGCCGCTGCCCACGGCGTCACGAAGTCTCTTCTTCTGGCACTTCCGGTTACACCAATGGCGTAGGAACGCGGAGTGATAGTGATAATAACGATGACTCCATCGAGGACTAGCAGCCATTCATACAAATAAAAACAAAATAAACCAAAAGGAATATAAATAAGCGAATATCCAGTGTGTGCGTTCTAAGACAGGGACAAATCGCCAATTAGCAAACATCTAATGCAACTTAAATTGATTCGTATAAAACTAGTCAAGTGTCAACTCAATGCGCAAGAAGCGTGCGCGGTGCGACATACTTTCAGTAGTATTATGTAATTTGTATGCGTATTAAACGTATATCAATAAGCTATAGGATAAGAGCGTCAGCAATGAGTGTATTTGAGCAATGTAGATGAATGATGGCCATGTGGGTTTCACTTAAATGCAAGTGGAATGGAGTTTGAGACAACACTCGAAACTCCTACTAGACTTCTAGCACGTGCTACGTGAAGATTGTTGGTGACTTCAATTGTCATTGTCCATTTGATATTTCGTTCTATGTGACACAGATATTTTTGTTTATGTATTAGAACTTTTTTACTTACGAAGAGGACATTCATAAAATATATAAATCCACGTAATATACATTGTATACCACTCTTTCTAACAAACATCTAAATGTCGAAAAGCTTTCACTAGATTTCTGTAGACATAGAAATTTCGTACGCATTAAACATCAACATATGTAAATTATGGCAGTGATATATTGGGGGTGTTTATAGTCTTTTGAAACTTGCTTAGATTAATTTAGGATGCAAATGTGCACAGTTTGCAGTGCCAAACGGCTTATTTGGCAAGATTAGCATATTGCAATTAGAATTATTACAAGTTACTCGCACATGACTCATTTAATTTCTTTCACCCTTGAATTCTCACACAGTTTTCATTCTGTTTGCAAGCATAAGCCATGTAATTGACGTTTAGATACCCTATAAGCTCTAACATTCGTAGTTTTACTACCGCCACACACATTCTATTCATATTCACGTATTTTTTTAGTTTATCATCTCTAAGGTGTGTTACAATTTCTAAATTTTTCTTAAAACCTTCATTTTCATTTGCTACATTCGTCAAATATTGTCCGATTACCTATTTAAGCGTTAATAATCCGAAACCTCTTAACATCAAACAGCTTTCTCATAAGGAAGGAGCCGTTTTATCCAATCCATCAGCTCCTGCAGTTCTTTCTTCTTCAGCTCATGAAGTGTATTTGACAATGGAACAAATTTACCTTGCACACCTAATTCTTGCAGATTTTGAAATGTTTTGTCACCCCAAGCTTGAGGCACTAATGTATCTCTATCACCATGGAACATTAACAAAGGAACATTAGAAGGATTCTTCTTAAGATGGTCATAAACTACTGAATTATCATTTAGGAATGAGGACATAGCAAATACTCCAGCTAGATCAGGTAGCCAGTGATAAGCAGTATGTAGTGCCAATGCACCACCCATGGAAAAACCACCCACTACAATCTTATCTAGTGATATTCCAGATTTGACTTCTTCATCAATGAGTCTCCTTACTTCAGAACCAATTGAATCCAGTGTAGGTTTATCCTCATGCACTTCAGGTGTTATATCCAATCGATCAAACCAAACATTGCTTTTCTACAAAAGGGAGAAATTTATTGAAGTGTTCTCATCCATTAGGACCATAGTACTTCTCCATTCAAAGGTGTATAAGGTCTTGATGGTGCAGTTGGAAAAACAAACTTGATATGGGGCTGTGCAATATCTCCAATTAGAAACTTCACCCAGTCATAGATGCCTGACCCAGTGTCACCTGTAATGTAAATTACAACGCATAAACATTGTCTTTTTACACAAAGCATACGGTGGAAAACTCACCCGAACCGTGAAAAAACAGAACGGTTGCTTGATGTGCTTTATTCGTAGCTCGTATAATTTTCAACGAACTTATTTTCCCTGCCATTGCGTTCGTTTTAATTATTGCAATGATGTTTTAATGGATGACGGACTGATGCCCAATGTTCTTACATTAACTTACTGACATTTACTTACTCTCTCATCACACTTTTGGTCTTCCATCGTAGATGACCCTACTTACATGAAATATACTTATCAAAACAAGTAAATAGAAATTTCAACCAGAATATTCCATTAATAATAAAGATATAGTTCGTGAATAATGAATTTCATCATCTACTTTAAATATCTTATCAACACTATGTATTTGTGCTATATATTTATTTATTCGATTTCATGTTTTAGGATTTTAATTGGTGTTGAAATACAAGCATAATAATCTTAATTGGTATGATAACACTACAAGTTTTACATGAATATTTAACGTGTTTAGTTATTGCAACAAGATTTAGGTTCTAAGGGTATCTTTATTACTAGATTGAATGATTTACCGTTGATGATATAGATGATGTACTCTCAAATGAACTTTCCATATCTTTCTTTTCATCCTCACTAATCAATGATACACTCAATTGTTGGAAGTTCCTAGCATTCATACTTTTACCAAGTTCACTACAAACATTACACCGTTTCCTTTGATTATCCTTCTCTGCTTTATTTTCGGAAATATTTAAATAATTAGAGCAATGATGACATCTTAGTTGACGTCCATTACAAGACCGTTTTCCGTTTCCATTTTCATGACGCGTAGATTGTCTTCCTTTTTTGCGTTGATTATCGTGCTTGGTAACGCAAATAATTTGGGTAATTGGTGCTAGGTCAGTTTTGTTGATAAGAAATGTCGTTAAATTTGATAAATCGACAAAAGGCTTGTATCTGTCACTGTTGGCAAATAACAACGCAAGAAACTCTTTAAAACTGAACTCTTTCAATAACCAGATTAATTTTATTTACCTTAATGTAGATCGCAAATATTGATAGCCAGAAGATCCTCCGGTTCCTAATTGAGCCGATCCAATCATTCTTTGTACTAACAAAACGTGATTGTCTAAATAAAACCGAAGAATACATCAAAACTCATATTTTAAGTAAATTCTCTATACATACAGCGCCATCGACTCAACATAGCATCACAATCCACCAACAGAGTCAAAATCTGATTAGAAGTACTAAAAAGTTCTTCATTCTTGTACAAATTGATGATAATCGCAGCATGTAATGCTCTTAAAGACATTTTCCTCTCGCCACGTTTCAGTAATGCTTCATGTGTTGCTTGATTGAAAATAGTATCAAACTGTTCTCGTATCTTCTTACGAGCTGTATCATTCTTATCATCTTTTGGAATTGCAATCAGGCCAACTTTGTGGAGAATACCATTTTTCTCTTGGTCTAATTTATCATCACCTTGGAGGTCGTCGTAATTACGTAGGACATGATTTTCTACGACTTGCTTGTAATGCTTCCAGAGAGAATCTAAATGAGGAATGTGTTCTAACCACTTTTCTATTAGTTGTAAAAGAGAAGGTGTTGATATTGATTTTTGAATTTCGTTAATAACATTCTGAAATTTAAGCAAAGTGTTTAGAATTCGTGTAGAATAGAGCAAGGATAATTATACCTCATCACTTTTAAAGACTGAACTGTATCCTTGATTGAATTTAACGCGATTTTCGTGCCTCAATCCTAGTTTATTCTCAATCAGACGAAATTGCATGCTTTGGAAACCAGAAGCAGTGTCTAGATGTTGCCGGAAGTCGTTGAAATCCATTGGGGCCATTGTTTCAAGAATTAACACTTGATCAACTAACAACTATTGAAATCCATACATGAAATGCATTTTCAAAACAGCTAACACGTTGTCTTACCTTTAAGATCATTACAATTCTATTTAATCGTTTGATAACTTCTGAAAAGTTGAGGTTTTCTTTGGAAAACTCATCGCGAACTAAATCTAACTCGTAGAGAATTTCTTTGAACCATAATTCATAAGCTGATAACGAATATAACATTACACATATTATCAATTAATGTTCACGATTAACGATTGCTTACTTTGATGGATTATTATGAAGAGATGTTCATCGTAGGCTGGATTGTTACTATCGACATTAGCACTCTGCATTATTTGTGCATTCAGGACCTTGTCCAATCGAAGATAGTCACTGTAAAGAAGTTTTCCTTGAACTGGAGGCCTAAAAATAAATTTATATATAAATTATATCTACAATTATAGAGTTGATTAAAAAATTACGAAGGTTTTTCGTTGAAGGGGCACGACATATTATTGTTGTCAAATTACTTTGATCTCAACTTGGATTCTTGGATCCTCTGGCAGCGGCGTACGATAGACAAGATTCGATAACCAATCAATGCCCTATTATATACCTGCACGTCCTGTGACAGCATCGAAAACTTATTAGAGCGCGCCGTTTGCGTTATCCTGTGCGTTTTGTAAGGCCTCACCACGCTCACATTACCGACTTACACCTTACCCATTAAATTAGATTTCATTTGAACATAATACACGTAGTGCAAAATCTGCGAATCGGCTAATATTGCAATTAATCTAGTCTGCAACTTCTCAAATTTAAATTCTAACCGTGATTGACTCTAAAGGTATTCGAAAACAAAGCAGTACTCTTTGTCTACTAAAATAAACAATTTTGCCGAACTTTTCGTTTGTCGATGTTTCGTAAACAATCAGTTTCTTGTAAGCAGATACTTCACGTCTGGTATTGTTTAACACCCTCGTTGAGTTGGTGAACTTGTTTAACTTGCTCGCACCACGTACCACACACAAATATGACATTTTTTTCTGGGAATAATTCACACGCCCGGTGAAAATCCGATAAGACGTATGTGATTATAATGCCTTTGCGGCGGTGTGTGTGGTTATCATTGACGACACTGCCAACCTCGGGAAAACACAATCAAATTTATATTTCCCAAGTGCACGCGTTTCAATGCAACGACTAGTTATTGTGATAATAACAAATTAGCGGCTTGCTTTAAATGTCGACATTTCTCATTATTCAGCATCAAAATTCGACATGAGGAAAATATTCATAGAGTTTGAAAACAATTATAACTTTTGATTTTTTTAAACCTTAACACATTCACTAAATTCACATTCAATAAATATTGACTTTTAAGGAGGTGCCAATCATGACATATATTTATTATTTATTTTTATACTGTCGTTGACTTATGTGTTAACACATATATTCTACAATTTTTACAATAAAAACAAAATTGCCTCTATAATAAAATAAATTTGAATTTGGAAATGTCGATAAAAAAATGCTAATTGATTGATAAGATTATACTTTCTTAAAATTGAAGCAGATCACATTACATTGCCAATACAAGCTGTATGTAGATACTGTGTATTAAATACTAAATCAATATTAGGTTCCGTTTAAAAACGTTTGTGATAACAGAAAGATAAAATAAACATGTATAAACGTTTTGACTGCATTTAATGCGAGTGAATAATGATATAACTCTCAATATGCACATAATGAAATTCTTTGTTATCTTTTATGCTCACAACCATAGTCAAGTTAAGGCCTCTCAATGCTCATAAAAATTATTAAAGACAGTTAGTTAGTTGCGTTCAATCTTGTGAGGCGCGCACACTTGAAAAATCGCTTTAAACAAATGATAAAATGTCTGGTTTGAAACGTCTTGTTTGTTTTTTGTGCTTACAAACTGCTTATGTGTTTAGTGATGAACTAAATCAAAATGCGCAAAATAAAATACAGGAGGAATGTCATAAAAGAGCAGTTGAAGGATTAATCGAAAGATTGTTGCCAGAAAACGTTCAGAATTTTACGGTTAAAGTGCATATTTCTATGAAAATTGATCATAAGGATGTTTATATCGTATGTATTTAGAATGCTATAATGCATATTAATTAATGTTGTTGTTCTTTTAGCTTCAACAGCAATCCGCTAAATCACCTCTTGAAATAACAGCTTCTTCCGGAGTTGCAGCAGCTGCTGCTCTTCATCATTATCTAAAATACTTTTGTGCGGCTCACATTTCATGGGATTTCAACCAATTAAATCTATCCAAGTGCCAGAAATCAAATATTTACGTAAAAGTTTCCTTCAATGACAGGTATGTTCTTCAGTCATTCAGCGATTATTTCGCTGCTTTCTAAAATGTATTTTTTGATAAATTAACTCTAGATATCGCTACTACCAAAATGCATGTACACCAAGCTACAGTTTCGTGTGGTACGATTGGGAAAAATGGGAACAGCACATCGATTGGATGGTCCTACAAGGATTTAATTTGGTACCAGCGCAAAACGGTCAAGAAGAGATCTGGAGACGAGTTTATAATCAGTTAGGATTTGAAAAGGAAGAAATAGATGCTCATTTTGCAGGTCCTGCATTTCTAGCATGGTAATTTCCATAATTGTTAACAATAAACTGTTTATTCATTTATCAGTTGAGATTATAACTATTATAGGAATCGAATGGGAAATTTACAAGGGTGGGGCGGTCCTTTATCAAGGACTTGGCACGTGCAACAATTGCAGATGAATAAGAAAGTAATTCAAAGAATGAGAAGTTTTGGAATTAAGATTGTTCTACCAGCTTTTGCTGGACAAGTTCCTAGATCATTGAAAAGGTAACATATTCCATCCTACCATTACATACAGAAATTATTTTCAATTTTCTTTTTTAATTTAAAATATAGAATTTATCCGAATGCAACGTTTTATGATCTTCCCCAATGGAATAGTTTTAATGGAAGCTATATAACACCATATCTCTTAGATCCAAAAGAAAACTTGTTTAATCAAATAGCAACCATGTTTTTAAAAGAAACGACAAACGAATTTGGAACTGACCACATATACAATTGTGACACTTTCAATGAAATGACACCTTTTACTACTGACCTAGACCAACTCAAAGAAATTGGATCGATGATTTATTCATCAATGACTAGTTTTGATCCAGATTCTATCTGGTAATTAGATTTATGTCTTCTAAACGAATTGTTTAATATTTTATTTGTGGGAAAGGTTAATGCAGGGTTGGATTTTCCATCATGAAATCCTATACTGGACCAAAGAGAGAGCAAAAGCTTGGCTTACATCCGTCCCACAAGTGAGTTATATTTGTTTATGACTGTTTTCTTTTTTGTAGGCTGTTACAAGGTTGGCTTTTCTACTACGAAAGTGATTACTGGTTGAAAGATAGAGTTAAAAGTTTTGTTAGAAGCGTACCTTTGGTAAATGATTAATTTACACCAAATTATACAAACTCTAGAAATTCGTAAGTTTTATTCTAGTTTTTTTTTTTTTTTTTTTTATTTGATGCTAGGGGAAAATGATCATTCTCGACCTGCAAGCTGAACAAAACCCACAATATCAACGCCTGGACAATTATTTTGGACAGCCATACATCTGGTGTATGCTACATAATTTCGGAGGAACACTAGGCATGTTTGGCTCTGCCGAAATAATAAACACAGTAATCAATTTTCAGTTGTTCAATAGATATAAGAAGATAATAACTCACACTTTCAGAAAGTATTTGAAGCTAGAAATGCTACAAATTCAACACTGATTGGTACCGGAATAACTCCAGAAGGAATAGATCAAAACTACATGATTTACGACCTTATGATAGAAATGTTTTACAGAAAATCCCCTGCGAATCTAACTCTCTGGGTCGGAGACTATGCCACACGAAGATACGGTTTTAATAATAACAATATTACATTAGCCTGGAACATATTACTGGTAAATATTGATCCAATCACTATGAGCGGGCTTAATAATAACGTTTTTCAGAATACTGTTTACAGTTTCAATGGGAGTCAAATGATGCGTGGTAAATTTGTTTACAACCGCTCTCCACGTACAAAAATCCTTCCTTGGACATGGTACTCACATGCAGAATTTGTAAAAGCACAACAATTATTCTTCCATGAACTTGACAACTTGTGCTTGCAAAGTGTCAATTGTTATCATGATTATGTAGATGTTACTCGACAAGTTTTGCAGAATTTAGCAGATGATATCTATACTTTTTTAATGATGGAATTCAGACTTCAAAATTTAGATAAATTCTTGTGTGTTTGATGTAATTTAAACAATTAAGATATTGTACTTAATTTGTTGGTTTGTAGGAGGTGGAAAAGGTTTTTCGAAACTATTTTCGATTTGATTGAAGATACTCTGTCTACTGATTTAAAATGGCTGCTTGGGAGATGGCTGAATGATGCAAGGAAAATGGCAAGTACTCAAGAGGAAGCTGACTTGTTCGAATATAACGCCAGGAATCAAATCACGTTGTGGGGACCACGAGGAGAGATTATGGACTATGCTAATAAACAATGGTCAGGTACGAAAACTTCTAATACTAATATAATTGCAGTAGAGGTAAGACTCTACTTTTCAATATGCAGGTGAGACTTAACTATAAAATGGGCCTAACTTAATATGGATGTGTAGAACGTTTTCGGCTTGCTGCCTTCATCAATACTGAAGACCGAATACCGAAAACGTTATGGAATTCAATATTAAGTGAGTCTTATAGTTAAGTTTCATCTACCTAATGAATATCATACAGTTCGTGATCACACTCAACGATACTCTACTTTCCATTTAAAAGGAGTGGTAAAAGACTTCTTTAAACCTCGCTGGCAGTTGTTCCTCAGTCACATGGAAGACTCCTTGAAGCATGAGATCAAATTTAACGAGAAGGGTGCTCGAAAAGATGTGTTTGATAAAGTCGAGGAACCATTCACTTTCTCGCACAAACAATATCCAATAACATCAATTACAAATGTCACATGGAAAGCAAAAACAATTCAGAATAAAATAGATGAATTAATACCTAAAACCGCCAGCTTATCGAACGCAGGAAAACAAGCGGTTAAGCGATCCAGATCAAAGAAGAAAGAGAGACGTAATTAAGTTGGGTGTAAATGTGTGATGTAGCAATAATGTAAAAATAAATTGAAATTAATTGCCAATTCCACGCCTTGCGCAGTCGGTTATCTCAGAAAAATTTTAATTTTGGAGGAGAAGTGAACATAATTACTTTGGACTTTAAATATAAGTGCAGCGCATTTTTCATTGTAGTGGAAGTTTAGTTGCGTTAACATTCACAGCATTGGGGCAGATGCAAGGAACAATGCTGGTTTTGATAGTTGGGATATTCCTGGTTTTCACGTCAATCGAGGCAGCCCTATACAGAAATGATGACTATTGTGACGCTGAAGATGTATCCACCGGAGTGCAAGAGCAAACGTACAATGAAGCCGACGACGAAGGCAGCTATTCCGAAGACGATGAGGATTTTGAAGACGGAAGCGGAGGACGTGACGGTGGCATGACTCAGAAGGAATGTTGTTCGTGTTGCGCCGAAGCCGTAAGGAAAAGCTATTTCGCCGAGCGGAATTCTAAAATGCGACAATACCGCTCGCATTACTAATATGCTGATAAAGTATGTAGTTATCTACTCTCGTATAAATAATCTTGTTGCTGGTGTAATAAAAACAAAGCAATCAGTGCGTTTTCTGAATATTACTGTGTTATTCGCAATTTTAGACGACTAACATCATTACGTCCGTAATATTTATAAACAACGGCCATTGTCCAATCCAATAAAAATCCAAAAAGAGTAAAACCAATCTCCTTCTACACGAAAAGCACTCTCAATATAATAATGGCACATCAATAAACAAGCGCCACAAATGAGAAATAATTTCGTTGATCTCTTTAAATACAGAGCATGCGTTTGGGTTAGACTTGTGTGCAAAGTCCATTCGCGACCAAATCTCTCTTATTCGCATCGATAACATCTGTTGATCAGACCCAACAAGACATTAGTAATGGGTTGGTGGCTGTACAAGGTGGTGCTTTCAATATGTGCCCTCTTGTCAACTGACATGGTAGATGCTTTTGCGCAAAATCTTGGCATCGGCGGTGGAGGAGCTTCCTGGGAGGAGTGCCAGAGGTATATGGGCGGCGTTGGGGGCGGCGGTGGCGGTCCTGGTACCTATCAATGGTCCACTCCAGTAGGACCACCAGCCTGGATTCAACAGGTCACTCTTGGATGTCAAGATCACATGACGGCATTAGTGAACGCCAATTGCCTCCCGGAATTTATCCGATTATATGAAACCGGTGCCGTAACCGGCTACGCGGGATATGGGGTTGGTGGAGGCGGGGGAGGTGTCGGTTGGGGTACACCAGGCTATGTAACTCCACCCAACCTAGGCGGGGGATATGGCACCATTCGCTCTACAGACCCTGGTGTCGTAGCTGCTAAACCGATATAATAACACCGGTAATTCGTCAGCAATTAAGTAATAATAATCACAATGTATTATTATTTTTTTTTGAACAATAAACTTTGCACTAGTACATCAAGTTTTAATGTACCGCTCAATCCAAAATAGGCCTTAAGTCGGAATGCGAGCGGTTTGAAAAGCAATTAATTTTTATCAGCTCGTCATTTGATAAATTTACGCCATCAGTTCGTATTGTTGTGCGCAACAAAAGTAATCATACGCCTTAATTTAGAGCCAATGTTTAATAAATTAAAATATTCCAAAAATAACCAAATTCATCGCAAATTCACAGGAATTTGCCAAAAATGATAGACCAGATTGCTATAAAAAGCATCGTGCAAAATGTATTCAGCTATTTCTTCGCCGAAATCACAAAAAATATTTAATTATTTCATTCAGTTTTACTATGAAGTACAAACCATTGATTAATAGTCTCGTCAGAAGTAGTATTCTGGTAATAGGATGGGTGCTACTTTTTATGGCAAAAACTGGAGTGTCCGATACCACAGAGTTAGAAGCGGCTTTGCAAAAGTGCTTAGCCGAAAAATCGATGCTTGGAACAACCGTCACTCCATCAGCGGCATATCCGATGCCACCATCATCCAGTACATCGCCACCACCCCCAATTCTACAATCTCTTCCTCAATCATCAGTTACTGCTTATACGCCTGAATTACCGCCTATTACGACAATAGTTCCTGGCACCGCAGGAGTACAAATAACTACTCCATCTCAGGCAACTGAAATTCCTGGCACCACCATTCAGTATCCAGAAACTCCAACTCAAATATCTCATCACCCTGAAACCCCAGCATTCGCAATTACACAACCACGTCCTGCTGGTCTTACATCTGCTCCGATACCAGAACCAACAATATCTCAAACGACAACATCTCAACAACTAGAGCATTTGACAGAACCACCAATAATAGCCTACTCCACGGCAAAGCCATTAGATGATGTAATACCAGAAGATCATCTCGCGCCAGATCCGTCTCCAGAGGTATCAAGCATGTCTTACAACGATTGCTGCAAATGCTGCTATTTGCAAAATGCGCACCAAGCTGACATACAGGAGAAAGGACAATTATTTAGAACCCTTTATAAACGACATAGAAAATATTAATATTACATTTAGATCATAATTATGCAGATATTTATTTAATAAAGGCAGATAATATAATGTGTATATTTGATTAAATCATTTGCCCCAAAAACACCTTGTTTTAATAAATATCTGTTAATATTAGAGAAGCATTAAAAACTTCTCTTCACACTAAACAATATTTGCATCAGAATCTATGCATGTGAAGAAAATTAATTTGTGTCCGAAATTAGACTAAAGATACAAAAAATATAAATCCTTAAGTCCTTAAAAGAAAGTTGCAGAAAACGCGTTTCCCACGACTGCGACTTCAAGAATGTGATTAATTGTTTTTTTTTAATGAGTACATATTTGAATAATAAAAATAAATAAAGAAATAAATGAAATAATACCCAAAAAGGTAAGAAAGAAAATATCAATTGTTACAATAATTCGTAATAAATATTCTTGTATTTTTATATATTTATAATATAATAAATTTAAAGCCTAGCAAGTGCTCTCCAACCTCCAATCACTGCAGGTCAAAGATGAAGCAAGAAAAAATAAAACAGCTTGAATGTTATTTTATCCTGCTCATCATCGTAGTGACGACCAACTGTTCTTCTTCGGAATTCTGGGAATTATGTGAAGAAATCAGTTCAGCTGAAGTGAAAGAGCAGCTACAAGCTTTGGGAGATGGCACTTGTACGTAAACAAACTTGCAGAATGTAAAAGCACAATATAAAGGAAAATCCTATTTTTTACAGCTGCTACAACAGAAACGCAATCTAATATTACTAGTTACAATAATGATTCCGGTGAGAATAGTTTTGATAGTAACGGATATGGAATTACCGAAGACGCGACTCGTTCTGAACACAGTCATGCAAAGGAATCTGATATGTTTGAAGGTGTGCAACATCAGAGCAGATAAAGTCTTAATTCTTTTAATACTTTGCTCTTAGATCCATCAATGGCTGCATCACTACAAATGCGTTCACCTGCAATGCCACCAATTACAAGATCGGCGTCGGTACACCCAAAACCATATCCGCCATCATCCCCAAGAGTGTTACCGCCACCATTCCAAGAATTATTGCCGCCACGACTACTTACAAAATATCCCTCAGCAGTAGTGCCAATACCACTCATACACATAACACCACCAGTTTTGACAAAAAACGGCGACAAAGATGCACCAATATTACGGGCGCCAGGTCAATTGGTCCGACAACCTCTTCTTCCTCCTCCTCAACTGGGTGGTGGTGTTACAGGAAACAGTGGCAATAATGGTCCACAAATACAGGCACCAGATCAGTTCATAACACTACCTCCTCCACCGCCTCTACTACCACCATATCCCCCACTCCTGGTACCACCACCAACGTTACAACCATCACCACCGTCCGTTAGATCGCCGCCACAATCATTACAGCCTCCATTCCTGGAAACACCACCAATCCCGCAACCACTGCAACCTCCACCGCCGGCAACACAAACTTCTCCGCAATCAAATTCTAATTGGCATCAACCTTTCATCCAATTTATACCGCCTGGCTTTGAAGAAATAGGAAAGGCTCCCATTACCGTGTTACCTCGCCCACCACCCATTGACTTGACATCTGCTATTATACCATATGCGCTGCCAGTTCGCAAAGACCCTAGTTTGGAACTCCCGCCTCCACCTCCACCTCCAGATATGTCGCAGCCTTTAAAATATAAGTACGTCATGAGAAAAATGCAAGCCCGTTTAATGAGCGAATCGGAAAGGATGATTCAGTACATGAAAGAAGCAATGGATCAAATTAGTGAAATGGATTCAGATGATGATTTTCCTCCGGATGATCCGCCTGCACCCAAACAAAATAAATAGCTTCAGCTGAGTAAAGTCTCTAAAAACATAATATTTACTAAAAAATGAAAATTTTATTCATTAATAAAAACGTTTCATTTCTTTTAATCGCAATGCGTGATAGTCGATCAATAAATATCTAAACCATCACACGTCATCCACGCCTCGTCTACTTTTCTTAATATTCTGCGTAAAAACCAAACACATGAAACGAAAATGATTGCGCTGAGAAATTTGCATGGGCGTGAAATTAAAAACGAATTAAAATTAATCAAAAAATGCGAGCTTGGGTGTAAAAATAAAAGGTGCCCATTGGCCGCGTTGTACAAACATAAAAGAAACTAATCATACAACGCTAGAGCGTGTATCGTGATCGTTGATAGTGTGTATTCATATTTATACGCGCCCCTGTGACATGCGTGCGGATAGAACTGTTTAATGTGATTTGTACGTGTGTAGTACAGAAAATTACAAACATAAGAACGCAAAATATATCGCAGTAAATTCCATCATTCACAAATTACTGGAGGGACACAAACATCATTCTGGTAATTTCTTTTATCAATTATCAAATTCATTCATTACATTTATATCATTAGTTTGTCGAAAATTCAATCAATTGAAAAAAACTTGAGGGGAAAACAACTAAATCGAACAATAAATATCAAAGGAGAAATCACACGACTGTCTGTGGAATGAGATGCGTTTGATTCCTATTTCGTTCGAGAATCGCAACTCCTCCGTCAGGCGGCTCGCTCCTGGCTCCGCCAGCATAAATTAAAGTCGTTGCGAAACCAGGAGATGAGCGCCATTCGCCGGAGGATTCGGTATACAGAATTAGTTTTGCACAGGTACAACCGCACGTCCGCTGGGACCACACGCCCCGCACGCTTGATAATGCCGCACGGGACGGAGTGTCCCACTGGGCTGCGAGCCCGTCCCGTCATTATTACCATTAATTAAGTAGTAAATTTTGTTATAACTTGCTTAGCTTATTGCCTTTCCGTAAATATATAGTATATAAATAATCTGCATATATACCTATATCATCTGTAACCGACAGACGCCACGAATGGACACACACCGCGCGCCCTTCCTGCTCGCCACCAAAATGTGAGTGAAGTGTGTTTATTGTGTGGTAGCTGCGTGTTCTCCTTTAGTGATGACTCGTCTATTATTGTTGCCCTGGCCCGCCCAATGCGCTCTGTTTTCCGGCGTGTGCTGTTTGAGGTTGTGCCCGAGCGCCGCATTTGTACAAGTAGAACAGCAGGGGGTGTTCGTTTACAATCGTCGAAAAGTTACTTCGTATATCCTGACATAGCGTACTGACATCGTGACACAAAACTTAATCTAATTTATACCTATTTTTACATAAAATGGACATTTTTACAAACCAAAGAGATACGTAGTAATAATTAATAAGTTAGAGTCCGCGCGGTTACTATGATAACGCACGAGCCGATGCGTGGAGCGTCGTCTGATGATTGCGGCAGCGCAGATCTCGCTCGCTCCGCTCTCGCCGCCTCCACTGCGACTGGTTGCGCGCATTGGCTCGTATTACACTTGATAGTTCCACACTTTCACCACCTTGTTTTGCGTGTTGTTGTTGGTTGGATGTCAATTAATAGTTGTTACAATTATTTTATAATATTTCTTGGCTGTTTCTTGCTTTGTGTTGGTAATTATTTGTCGTCTAGTCTTATTCTATTATTCATCGTCCTCTTCGTCTACGCCTTCCTCGCCCTCAACATCTTCCTCGTCATCCTCTGGAAACAAAATGCAAGTTAAATGTAACCTAAACCATATTTGCCTATCAAAACAAATCAATTACCTTCACCATCAAGGTCATCGTCATCACCCTCTGGGATATCCTCCTCCTCAACCTCATCTTCACAGTCCGCACCCTCCTCTTCCTCCTCGGCTAAATCTTCGTGATCGGAACCAGCGCCATTCTCTTCTTTCTTCTGCTTTTTCGTGTAGTCAGTTTTGTCCTGAAAAAGAAACAAAAATCAGTATAAAGAAATAATAAACGATTCATCTTTATTAAGCATTTGACGATCGTCATGCGCGCATTGCGAGAAGGAAAAAAACAGGCAATCAGCGCGACGCGCGCTTCCGGTACACAGGTGCCATCGTTCTCAACGCAATCGCGTCGCGAGCGTGCGTTCACGATCCGGCAAAGCGCAGCAAGCGAGCAGCAGGTTAGCGCCGATTGTCTCTTTCTGTCCCGTCGTCCGCTTCAATCATCAACACGCCTGACGCGATATTCTTCTCGACCCGTCTCACTCCTTGTCGCGTTCGCCCATAATTCTTTCTCTTTGCCTGCGCCATGCTAAAGTTACGCTCGCGCTCACTTCGCTCTTGTATTTCTGGCCTGCTGCCTTTTGCTTCCCAAGTCTCTATGGCAAACATGGCGCGCTTCCCATTGGACTGTGGCAGCTGTGCTGAAAACAGCAAGCGAGCGAACCCCACACCCTACAATCCTAGCTCACCGTAGACCTAGCTTGCAAAGGGTGTATTATAACTTTGCGAATGCGGTTACAAACAGCGAAGGCGCCCGACGAGAAGCGCAATAAGCGCGGGAAGCTACCAAAACCTCCCAAACAAAGGCCCCGAGAGGACCCTCACCCTCTCAAACATTCAAATGCCATCCAACATTATGACGTATAGCACTGTAAAAAGAGATTAACCTACACTTTAAAAACGTGTTATACTAATTCATACAATAAACGGTATTGTTCCGCGGGTTATACGTAAAGAGAACTCCCAGGAAACTATTTGCAAATAGTTTCGTACAGATTAGAGAGCGTTGAATTCTCTGCATCTCGCCGCCTTGCAGAGTGGTAGACCTTAGTAGAGTGGAGTGTCGTACACATTGCACACAAACCAATTGATATCCGAGACGCACGCCGGCAGCAAGCGGACTCGCTGGCTATTACGGTTGCAATAAACGACTAGCTGCCTCATTCTAGCTCAGATAAACCGATCCGCGAGCTCGACACCACACTAGACGCAACTAGAAAACCAACCGACGATAGAATGCATGAGACGGGAACCACACTAGTTACTTGTTAAATGGAGAAAGTGAGAAGGCGACGTAGCCTCGCAGCTCAAAGCATCGTGTATGTAGATTCAAGTACTGCGTCCTCCCGGGACGCTCTAGAGCCCAACACATCTACGCGCCGTGACGACCGCTTGTTTTTGGCGCCCATTTCGAACGCACCAATGTTTGCGCCGCGTGATGATAAAAATGATAACTCGATAAAATCAGGTCAGCATTGCTGCTTGTTACTGAGTTGAGACTAACTTTTTCAAACTAAGCAATATGCAACTATCAGCGCCATCTAAAAAAAAACAATTACTCAATGAATAATTGAATACAGCTTTGTTTTGAGTGAGATGTCTATATGCAAGTGATTTCCAGCATCGATGATGCCTGATGAGTTTATTACAAAGCGAGAAAATGCTATTGATTTCGCCATCTTGGACCCACGCTATATAGCTGGACGGGAGAACAATGGCGGGACAAGTTGAGTGCGCGTATACACGCGCCGTGCGAGCGCCATGCCGCTTGTAAGCCGCGTCGTGCCGGATTTCGCACGACGCCGTCCAGCGTTGTTTACATCGTCATTTTCGCAACGCACCCAAACAAAACACTGTGTGCGTGCTTCCAACGACGGTGAGATTACTATTTGTTGCAAGAAACAAGCGCGAAACGGTGTAAACATCTCACATGGCGACGCCGTCGAATGCCGTGAAGCTGAGCACATGCACGCTATACTTTACGCTCCAAAAGCACAAGTTGAAAACTAGCGTCTCCACATACTGGATAAATGCACCGCACGTGCACCGTTAACCCGCCATGGCAATTAGTCAATGCGCCAAGAAAAACCCATTTGATTCTCCCAAAAATCCTACAGTTTACTTCACACTCCCGCGTGCCAAGCCGACTTTGCCGCGACAATTCACGCTTTATCTCCACATTTTTAAACATGGAAAGCTGGTGAATTTTACCAGGTTGCTTTCCCAGCAGCATTCGCGCGGAAAAGCCAAGCGTGCCTTAAGAGACAAATGCAGACGCTTGAGGAAAAAATGAACGCTACTTTCGATAGAAAATGGGTACTTACTTCTGCCGCCCGCTTGGTGCCCTTGATTTCGCACTTCGCATCCTTTTCGCTGTCGATGGCGTCCACTACAACTTCGTTATTCTCCTTAGTACTCATTTTGTTTATTATTTATTAGGTATACGTTGAGATTTATCGCGTCTAATGAAGTGACGTGCACCGAAGCTGAACTCACTACTGACCGGCGAAATGCAAGCCAAGTTCAAAAATTAATATGGCGCCCTTCTTGCCGACCTATGACGGGAGGTAACGAACAACCGGCTTTTTACTCATATTCAACATAATAATATTTAAATAAAATTAACAATTCTGCAATTAATTTTAAAGACATTCATATAAAAATTATTAATATCGTACAAGGGAATTATGAGATATTAATTATTAAATGTTAGACATGAGGGGTTTGAGAGTATCATGAAAGCCAAAGCGAGATTAACATCCAGTTGCTATAATGCTCTCGCCAGAGTGCGCTAATTCAAAAGATAAAAGTAAAATAAATAAGAAAAATTTAAGAAATGAGTATTAAGACTGCACATAAATAAATTATGTTATAAAAACATTACTGAATTAAAATCTTTAATTAAAAAATTTGATTTAGAAAATCAAATTGTATTTATAGAAGAGATATTATTATAAATCAAAACAAATTAAACAGTGGGATCACACAATTTTCAACTTTTTATTGACAAATTAATTTTAAAAAAATAAATTATTAAAAAAAGATGGTGTTTGTGACTAATATTTAAAACAAAAGCTGAAGATTTATATTTTTAAAGTTATAATTTAATTCATGTGTCCACTATAGAGGGCACTCAAATTAATTCCGGCGCACCCGGCGACATCTGCATACAAGTCTCTGTCTTTTCTGAGAGAAGACGTAAAAATGGTGAGTTGTTTTCGTCTAAAATTTCCGAAATTCGCAATCATCCGCCAATTTATTCAATCCACGTCAACGCAACTGAATTTCTTCACATGATGGTTGTTTATTCTACTAGTACCGACTAAGATTTCGCCCGAATGACCAGAAAATCCAATGAAATTCCTATGTGGTTAGGTATGTCTGTTATGAATCAAATATGTTTTCTTTGCTTCTAGGTGAACGTGCCGAAACTGCGTCGCACCTTCTGCAAGAAGTGCAAGGTGCATAAGCCCCACAAAGTCACCCAGTACAAGAAATCCAAGGAAAGGCACGCTTCCCAAGGTAGGCGACGTTACGACCGCAAACAACAAGGTTTCGGTGGTCAGACTAAACCCATCTTCCGTAAAAAGGTAAGAAATTAAACATATTCTGGAATTATAATAGTTCTACGGCGCATTTAATGCAATGGTGCTTGCCCGGTAATTATTTGAAGTGAAAATCAGTGGGGTGACACCATTTTCCTTTATTGTTTTTAGGCAAAAACTACCAAGAAAATTGTGCTGCGTATGGAATGCTCTGACTGCAAGTTCCGCAAACAGATTCCTCTGAAGAGGTGTAAACACTTTGAGCTTGGTGGTGACAAGAAGCGCAAGGGACAAATGATTCAGTTCTAAATTCATTAGATAAGATAACATCTTTGTATTTATAGGAATAAATGCAAAAACTATAATTGTTTTGTGGTTTTATTATAAAACTGTTTTTTTTTTGTTGATTTTATCCTGGTATTACTGCATTTGGATTGCTAAAGCAGAAGAGAAATTAAGTTAATATGTTTCAGGTGGTGCCACACTATTTTACTTGGGATTCTGAGATGTTGCAGATAAATTGAGTTTTTGGTAACTTACTCTAATATCTGTGGATCTATGCCTTCAATAGACATTTTTAACTTCACTGCCTCAGCTTGGACTCCTACTTGGTACATTTTGAAAAATTTGGCGAATCTTGGATCAGCACTTGCTTTTATTCCATCACTCTGTGAATCATTGTTGTTTTCCTCTTCTTGTGCATCTTCATTCTGCTGTTTGCTATCACCATTTGTAGTGGATTCTGATTGATCTACTTCAGGCAAATCAATTGTGACTGTGGCAGGTTTACTTCTAACATTGCTCAAGTCGGGAATACTAGATAACTAAATGTACAACAAGGCAAATAGTAGCAGGAGTTGCAGAATAAAATAAGTAGTATATAGATAGTTACCTGCGATTCTAATATCAATAAAGATGCTTCAACTTTCTGGAGTTTGTACTCAAATTGCATTAAACGTCCTTCACAGGATGACGCGAAATCATTCAGGAATGATACTGTACTCAAGAGGAAGTGATTAACAAAAGCAATTGTACGCTTTTGATGGATTGGCTGAATCTGCCCCAAAAATTATTCACATAGTTACAAAGTACAAAGCAAGACTTCGGCATTTGCGAATTTATTTGTGTAAAACAAAAGCAGTTTGTTAATTAGAATCAAATACATAACAGTTGCAGAGTTAAATTGGTTGATGTAGATACCAACCTAAGAATAAAATAACATACCGAGTTATAGTCGACATTGGGTGATATTTGGGGAATATCGTCTACTCCCATGATAGCACCGGCTACTCTATGTCTAGAACTTAAACTATGCTATCAGCGTAGTTATTTTCTTCTGTTTATCTTGCATCATCAGCTGCTGCGTACAAATGGATAAGGTGGTTGTGGTGCGTATTGCCAGAGGTCGCTTTCTTCAATTAAGTAGTGAATTTCAAACCTAACGCCACAAAAACAATTTAAATCCATAATATACACCATTTAGATATATAACAATATATTTATAACTGTAAAATACATCCTAGCCTTTGTAAATTTATTATTAACATCAATTTATCTCCATCTCCATTATCTCCATTATCATCACAGTAATTCAATGGGCACTAAACATAACTTATCGTAGCCTTAATATCATCAATTTTCTAATTTACTGCTGTGACGTATTGAAGAACTTCTCATACTCATTATTCGCTAACCGGCTCAAACTATCAGTAGTCATCGGCTCAGAAATGTTAAGCTCTCTGGAAAAATTATCACTCAAAACTTGGGTATCATCGGGAGCAATATTGTACTGTGCAAGATCCGCGGAGTTGAGTAGAGGAAGCCCACTGTTCGAATCAACACTCATTGCAGCTTCAACGTGCACTGGCTGGTCTGCAACTGCCTGCTGTACTTGTCCCATGAGTGGTGACACCTGCGCCGGTGGACCCATTTGAGTCACTTGCCATTGGGGATCAGGTTGGAGGAGGTCGTTTGCTTGAGGTGGGTAGTAGGGTTGTGGGATGTTCGCTCCACAGATTGGACCTGGGTAGTAGCCAGGAGAAGTGGATGCAACATAGTTGGGGCTATGTCCTGCATAGACTGGAGAGACGTATGGTTGAGCATCTTAGAAGAACATTTATCATTTAGTAACAGTAGCAATGGATTTGAAGGGTTGCATCAACTTACCTAAAGGTTCCTCTTTAATTTCTAACTGGCAATTGTTAATTATGTTATAAGGTTGATCTAGAAACAAACAAAATGCAATTAGTCATTAGTTAATCCATCGAATAAAGACTAAAAACGAATTATTGGTTAATTATCAATCAAAAGCAATTAGTAAAAGCTCAAATTAAGGAAACAAACTCAACTAAAAAGCTTAAACCCTCTTTTCTAACCTTTTCTGAGTCTCCCAGTGATACTATGCTGCTGTTCCAAGAGAAAATTAGGAATCATTCAGCACATTTCATAAATTACAAACGTGTGTGTTTATATTTGTATACATTACAAATAGTATCAATCATTCCTCGTCCTTACCCTTAACTTGTCACCATCATCAACATTTGATTATAAAGTAACCTAGTTTATAACAAATTCCTCTAGTGTTTTCCTTTGAAAAAACATGAAAACAATCCGATATTGACCCTTAACTTGCATTAAAACATTGTAACTTTAATCTACATCCTTCTCATCGTTGTCATTCATTTAAATAGATTTAGATATCAAAATTTAAGCAAACATGTCGTATCGATAATAAATAGTGCAAAATATCAAAGAGAAAAATATCATAGTCAACAATAAGTACACAACTATTACACAAACACAATTGAAAATAAGTACCACCAATGTGTAGAGCTAGAAATTGCTTAAAATTGATAATGTTTAGTTGTAAATATTAGTATCATAGCACCATGCCTTAAGACAATAAGCTTACTTTAAAACAGTAACAATTTCATAGTAAAAAACGCTCACAACCTTTTTAAAGAAATTCAATAGAAATAAATACCAAGAGAAAATACAAATCTTTTGGTTTTGCAACCAAAATACAATTAAAAATTGTCCCTAAAGACCCGACAAGCACAAATTTAGCTGCCCCTCGAATGTTCCTTAAATCCCATCACCATTCCCTATCAAGCCCCTTTCGCTCTACACCCCCAAATTGGAAATAAAGCCAACTTACTATTGGGCACCTGCTCCTGCAACGGCCTTATTAAATTAATGTTCGGTTCCGATTCTAGTTTTCGTTTGCGTTTTAAACCTAGAATCATACAATGAAAACAGTTGAACAATAGCACCAAACAATGCATATTCTTTCTAAGTAATTGAAAGAAGGCAAAGAACTAAATAGAATGCAAGACAATACAATCAAAGTGAACCAAAAACAATTGGTTATGTCTTTGTTGGAAACACTTTTCCTCCTTCTACAGGAGCGTAATACGCTGACATTTCGTCAAATTCACTCTGAGTCGCATGAGGAGCCATTGCTGTGTACAACGCATAATGTTCTGCTTCTGTCAAGTCCAGATTCATATTAAAATCATCATCACTTTCGTCCATGCCCATATTAACATTGTTTCTTACCTCCTCTACCTGATTATTATTGAGATTGTTTATATTCAAGTCCTGGCCATCATTGTCTTTGCTCTTCAAAGAGTTGGCATTGAGATTGAGGTCGTTTAAGTGATTCAAGTCATTAAGATCACTTTGATCATTACTAGCATCCTTCAAAGGGATTCTATAGCTGAGGTTGGACTTGTTAGAGGCGTTACTTGACGTCCTATTGAGGCTTGCATTGGAAACCTGGTTAAGCGATTCTCTTTTAGACCCCGAATTGAGAGACAGTTGGGAGTGTGAAGAAACTATAGAGTTTTGTTTTTTTCCAAATAATTTCGAGAAAAATCCGCGTTTCTTGGGACTGGGAAGAGTTGAAGTATTGTAATGCGTGGTTGGTTTAGGAGGGAGAGCTTTAACTGGAGCTAAATCATTCTGAGACCTTGATCGCATACTATGCGAACGGGATAAAGAAATATGAGATGTTGATGTTGTGCAGAGAACATCAACAGCTTCTTGGGAAGATAGAGGAATTGTTTCCACCATTCTAATGATACCAGGGTCATCAATATCGGTTTCGATTACTTTCCTGGTTCTTTTTGGTGGTAATGGAGGCAAAACTTCGACTACACCATCTGGGACAGTTTCAACTGGTGGTTGGATAGAGGTGGATGTGTTCTGAGTCTGTAAGAGCGGAGTATTTGAATTGAATTGGGATTTATGGAGGTCTATAATGGGTGCGCTTGGATTTACAATGACATCCTCGTATTTATCATTCAAATCAATGTCAATTTCGACTAATTCTAGAGGATTTTTGAATGCCATTTGCAATGAACTGTAAGTCTTGGTATCATCAAAAGATTCTTGTTCATTAAGCGCATTGTTCAGAGTGGGAGACAACTTATTATGAGCATCAATTTCAGCAATTCGTCTCTGGTTATCAGAGTAGATCTCATCTAGTTCCACGACTTCTCTGATTACGTCTTCCTCAGTGCACATTTCAGTGTTTGAGATGACATCCTGGTGTGATAGTATATCAACATGATCTACTTGACTCACTGGTTCATAATTATGAACCATTTCGATATCAGTTACCTCAATTACATCGGAACTAGTAACGTCAATAGTGTTTTCATTAAGTTTATTTTGATTTGTTTCCTGGACTTGTTTCTCTACTTTCGGGGACATTTTACTCTTTTTAATTTCCCCGTATTCAGGCTCTGGCGTTGTAGTGACACTAGACTTGTCCACATTACCAACCAGCTTTTCCAAGTTGGAAAGTTGTCGTTTGCGGATTGCCTCAGCATCAGTAGCAAGCGCCGAGTTAAACAATTCGTACGCATTCGTCTTCTTGTAGTTGCGGCGCGCGGGCCAGAAAGAAGGCCTACCTGAATCCAACGGGAGCAGATCAAATGGTAGCGGTTCAGAACAAGCACCATCTGATGGTCGTCTGAGTTGGATGTTAACTCGGACTGGTTCAGTGACATCTACTGTTTTGTACCGAGGAGTGCGGAACCAGATTGCTGTTTGTTTGTGGACTTGAGCGGGTTGGAAGTCTCCTTTCGCCTCCCACGTCACCTGACCATTGATTTCTTCGAAGAAACGGACTTCTATGTCTTCCTTAGTAACCTGCGATTTGATACTGAATGAATACAGCAATAATTGTGTTTTGTATAAAATACCTTTTCACAGAGTAATATGATATCCTTTTTGCCTCCACCCACGCAACTAACACAATCTGATAACTTGACTATCGTCAGGTCACACATTGCTTTCTTATCGTAAATTGGATCACTAACAACTGGGTCCAAAGCCACAGAGTATTTACTGTCGCCTTTGGCAACATTCGGGATGTAGACTTGGAAGCACAATCTCACCACGTTGAGATCTATCGACGTAGGTTGACTTTTGTGTCCAAAACCAGCTATTAATAACAGCACAATCGTTAGAATTAACCATTTAAAACCACTCCAACTTACTTTGAAAAGGATCAATCTTAAACTTTTGTCTTTCCTCTAAATTCTCAGCAATATCCCTCTTCTTCACACATTGAATGCCCAAATTTGAGAATGTAACAGACATGGTGTCCTGTGGAAATTCAATGGTGCAGACTCCTTTCTTACAACCTTCTCTTCCAACTAGATTGTGAGGATGGGGTCTATAAGGTTGGTCTTTTGTTACACAGCTGACCAGAACTACTGCAGGCCCTTTGTATCCACACACTTGGATTGATGGGAAGGTTTTACTTTCATTGGTGCTGTTTGCGCCTGGGATGGATCCAGCCGAACGGCCTTCGCATTGGTACCGAAAACGGAGAGATTTCGAGGCGGGCTGCTCTACGATGCGTACGTAGGGTTTCGCCATGTTTTGAGAAGGTGAGCGGCGTGCGGTTACTTGAGGTGTGTGCGGTGAAGGAGATCCTAACTCTGTTTGGATAGCTGCAACTATGAAAGAGATCGTGCTAACTCTCTTAAAGTGAATTTCGAAGTGATTTAGAAATGTTTTGGGACAACAAAATTTGCTATGGCCCGCCCCGTTCATGAATGATCCGAAAGTAAAATGGCAAGTTGTTTAAAAAATATTTTCACATTGGTTTAATATGGTTTATTTATTTTGCTAACATGGATATAACAAAATATTTCATGCAGAATTTTAATCTAGTCCGAATGAGATCCAAATGTTGTCCAAAAAATGACTAACCCTTCTAAGAATCAGCATAATTTTTGGCATCTACCTTGTATATTAACAGTAAATTATCTTCTACGCCTTATCATGCAATTGGTGCCAACTTTAACATTCCAATCACAATCATTCGGATTCTACGTTTTTTGCAACTTCCAACGACTTCCAACGACTTCCAACGACGACAACTCAACATGAATTTGTGTGGAACTAAATCAACTTCCAACGGAAACGATTTTTTGTTTATTTAAATCTTTTGGCAAGCAGACACAAACATTCCAATTAGGAAACTGGGAGAGTAAAATGTACTTACTGACATCACTCAAGGTGATTTTCTCGTCCTGATTTGCGCCTCGTGTATCAGGTGAACCTAAATCAGAAAGAACAATTAATTTCTTCCCTAAATAATTCAAAAATTTGCAAGCAAATGAAATGGAAATCATGAAAAAGAGAAATGGCAGCGACAAGAAAAGCAGTGCATTTTGAGTAAATTTCAGTGGTGCCAGTTTATTAGTTTATCTTGGAGAGTTCTCGAATAACAAATAGAATAAAATTCTTCGAATTTTCAATGACTTAATTGCCTAAATAAATACAACTTCCACAAATTATGATATTGACTTGGCCTATTCAACATGAAATATTTATGTGAAACTAATTTTTCGTAGGTAATTAATGCTAGGTAATGTCATCTCGTGATCTCGAGTTTCGTTCCAAAGTAAGCGGGGGGTAATTAGATAATTGCACTCATTCAATTGACCAGTTCAAGGTCAATACAGATATGTGGCACTATGAAGCCAGCAATTGTTCATTTAAATGTTTATTACTGTAATTTCTGCTTTGTTTTGTGTTTCATCGCTTGCTGTTTTTATCAGCCGATAACCGCCATCAAACCTAATCAGTAATCGCACTTTAAATGCGGTTAAAGTAAAGTTACGACTGAAATTACAATTATTTCGTAACAAAGTCGATTGTGATCTAGACGAGTTTTGGTAGCTACTGTCATTATTATAATTACGGCTTCAATACTAAGTAACCATAAGCGGGTGTCTTGTAATTTGTGTAATTTTGCAATTAAGATGTGTGTGTATTACGTGCATTCTCAGAGTATGTAGTTCTCAGCGAAAAACGTTATTAATAGTGCGCAAAGTGTCATCAGCTATATTTAAATTCGAATAGTATAGATCCGAAGATGTTCAAATTCAGCGCGAGTAAATTAGCCGCGCACTGGCAAGAAGACATTAAATTACTTCGAACTCCTCCGTTTGTGCATCCCGAGTAAAACATCTAAAGTGTGCAATGCGCAATTAATTTAATGAATTTGCGTATAGTTTATTTATTGCTTCGAGCGTTTGGAGTAACTTACAACCTGTTCTTTACTGTTCACATCAAATCAGAGTCAGATGCAGAGTTCAACTAATCGTCCACATTATAGCTGTTCTTTAATAATTGTTCACGTGGCACGTTTGATATTAATGGATTTAAATTCAAACTGCGACAAATTATTAGTTTTACTTTTGCATCGCCTGCAGTGATTTAGCACAATTTGCATCCCGGGAGATTTACGTGGCTGAGCTTAGTTTCGATGCGTTTTAGTTGTAGGTTTGCAATGCACTGAAAGGAACTGAACGCAAAAAGACGTTTTGTGTGTTGTGTAGCACACATCATATCATGCTAGTGGTAGCAAACCTGGATGCTTGCCAATAAACTGAAAACAATTTTAGAATAAACTAACTCGATGCTTGGCGAGCGGCGGAGCGATTTCTTTGCGTGAGCTTTTGTTGCAAGAAATTTGGAAATAAAAAAGACAAACAACGATCTGAAATTGATTTCCTGTCATTCTTACAAATGAAAGTCATAATGAATAGTAGTAAAGTGGCACTTGTTTTTTTTTTTACCATTATTCTACGCGCATTCACTGCTACTGCTAAATGAATGTACGTGGAGAAATTCATTTCTAAACTTGCATACGTCAAACATCAACAATCCGTTTGGTTTGGCAATAATTGTCGTCGTAATATGCATAACAAACGTGCTTGGAATTGTTGTTGAAGTTAAATAAAAGTAGAAGCGGAATTGAGTGATAGATAAAAAGAATGTGGACCCACCTATCTTATTCAATATTTATAAAATGATTCACTATGGCACTTGATAGAGTTTCATCTAAGTAAAATTTCGAAAAGAAAGAAAAAAAGCTTTGATGCACCTTCCCAATAAATTCTCATGAATCAAATTTGATAATTGCAATTATTATAATCCATTTATGATATTTATCATCAGACTAGATGACTAGATGAACTCAACGTGAATTGTGCACCAACGACGAAAACAATCGATTAGCCGCAAAACGTGCTCTTTTATTTGCACATGAGTACTATTTTAACAAGGTAACTAAGTATATACTACAGGGTTTATTAACCTGTACAAATAATTTGTTTATTTTTGTCCGAAATCGCAGAAAATTAAAAATTTCATGCTACAACAACGACAGACAAAACAAGACTACATTTTAAACAATTCCAGGAAAAGACCAGACAAAACACTAGACGTGACTACAAAAGATTGCAAGTTGAACAAACAATTGTGCACCATCCAAACCCGTGCAAGTTACTAAAACTAACTACATTAAAATGAAGACAAACAGTGCAACCATGTGCAAAATGTCAATTTAAATATCTAACATGCACCCAATTGTAACCAAACAACTACAGATGAATTCCAAAACATCTTAGAATGCAGAGGTAGATAGTACACACCTAGCGAAACCTCGTCCATGATGCGCTCGATACGCGCATTAAAACGTTGAGAACGCGTTTTGTTAACCTTCACAACCTTCAACACACAAAGAGAGACAGTGGTACAGAATAAAAACCTTGCTATATTAACGAAAACACATGAAATATTATCAAATATAATCATCTTAATAATTCTTTTTTTCTTATTATTAAACAAGAGACTTCTGGTTGTTTGGAGTAAAAATTAATGATTTTAGAATCTTACCAAAGTTGGCAATAATCAAAACACCTAATTGTTAGTCCGCAACTGTGTTATCTCCTATTAGTATTTCCACATTTGTCAACAAACTAAACTCAAAATCACAACAATGCTTACCTTTTTCTCAACTTTCTTTCGTCGCAGTTGTCTTTGACTCCTCTCCGTTGATCAGTTTTTACAGCGAGCCGTTGAATTCCTTCCGTGTTTCACTTTGTGTTTGCTTCAAGCAGCACGCGAGCAACATTCACGTTGCGGTTGATGGTAACTAAGGTGGAGCACACTAATGTTTAATAATTGTTACGGTAGTTGGTCGTGTTGTCGACGAATCAAACTCGCAACGACTTGGCGTAGCAGCGAATCTGTTGCTCGATTTGTTTGACCACGAGCTACGCGTATTTTTATCAGTGGCATGGATAATTGATAACACAATCACCAAGTGTCGCCAATCTCGACTTGGCCGACTAGAGCATTTTATTTAATTGAGAGTTGATTGCGATTTGCACTGTTTTAGGACCGGTATCGGAGAAGAATGAAGTTATCAAGGTTTAATAGGCACATTTGTTATTAATTGAATCGATTAGTTTTACCAAGAATTAAGTCACTCCGTTGCGCTTTTTATCAGTTCTTGATGATTTTCAATGAATTAGCAGTAGTTTTCCATTAATTCCAACTTGTTTTTTGCTGCTTTCGAGCGGTTTTTGTGTGTTTTCGTCGATGACATGCGCCGAACAGGATGTCCCACAACTGAATGTCGTCGAGTGGGAGCGCACAGCGAGTTATATCATGCGCGACGCGACCGCGAGCCGAACGCGGACTGCGAGTACCGACGCGTATTACGGAATCCTCGGTGCCCATTGCGCACTTCAACTACGCATATATCGTTGCGTGAGAGTATAGATTATACTGTGTGCACATAAACACCACACACGTGTTTGGTTTCCAATTTGGACGAGATAATTTGATAAGTTATTAAATCAAGGCTTTGCATCGGAGGAAAAGCATTGGCGGCGATGGTGCAGGTGAGAGAGATGGATATTTTGAGCGCTGAGGATGATCGCATCAACGATTCTCGGAAGACCTCGCGTTTCTCGCGGTCATCTCATCGGAAATGTAGGAAACACATGCTTGAGAATGATGTCTAAAACATCTGTTTTTTTTTTGTTTAATATTAATCTATAACAATGTCAGAGCTAGTGTGATCAAATAATACCGCTGCTCTCTGCTGCTCTTCTTTACCTTTACATCATAATTAATTCACAATAATTCCAATTGCATTAGTATGCGAAGCAAATCCTCCACCTCTATTAAACTCGTTCCCGCACTTTTCGGGATTCACTGGTTTCCTGTGAATTTTACAAACCTGTTCTGCATTCGACGAAAGCAATATTATTAATGACATTATCAACTACAGCATCTAATAAATGTATGTAATTTGTAATATAAATGAGAATGATTAATTAACTAATCAAGCTGGTCATGGATCACAAACAATGAATATCTTGACGTTGCTCCGAAACATATCCGTTCAACTTTTCCACCACATCAATTGCCACCATACCACCCCGTGCACAACACTTTTTCTACAAGTTTCTAACCACATACAGTCTTCTAAACGTAATACGCATATTACCAAGTAAAGTCTGTGTTGAGCGTTCCCATCATTTCATAAACCTTCAGTATGAGCCTTCATGCAAAGACTAACCGTTTGGGAGCAGGTGACGGAATCCCGTTTCCACAGTGCCGCCACAAGCGCCGCTCCCAAATCCCATCTGCACGGAAATTCGCCACACGCGGAGTGGTGCCAAACAGTGAGATTAAGTACAAACTCCAGGAAGCACTGGATGAGTTTAACACTCCTCCGCAGAGCCCACTGAGGAGGCGTTCGTTGTCCCTGGCCGAGATTGATGTAGTTAGAAAGTAATCAGACATTCATTAAACGAAAGCATCGAAGCAAATTCGCGAGAAAACAGATCAAGCTGTCAATCATGTATTGTCGCGGTGGTGGTGAATAAAAACGAAATTTGTAACCTAAGACGAGTCTTTTTTGCTTGTGTTGCAGGAGGAAGGTGAGCAAGGAGGAGCACCTGGCGCCGAAGGAGATGGTGGCGTTGTTGGAGGAGGCGGATGCGGCTGCGGAGCGGCGACGTGTGGACGCTGGGCGTCGCGTGTGCCTCCTGTTGGCGGTGAATGCCTGGCGCCGGCGACGCCGCGACCTGGCGGCGGCGTGTGAGTCACGCGATCGGTTGCAACATGAGGTAAATGTAGACTAAATTACTGGTTGCCTACTCTAGCAGGTTTTTGAATTTGAATTATACAATTGAGAGCTCCGAATATGAGGCAAATCACTAGTTGAGAGATGATAAGTGCATCACCTTCTGGCGTCCTAAAAAATCGTTCTCAACCGCACTGTTCAGTCATGGCGCTAAAGATAAACACTAGATACGCACTTTGCAAGTGTCATCAATTTCAAGACGTGTGTGCTTGACTTCGTCGGCTTCGTCAGCGTCGCGCCGCTTTAGGGCTTCACGTCTTTTATGTTGCTTTTATGTTGTAAGCGTCGTGAGCATAGTGAGCTAATTTCGTGTGTTTGACTCACCGGTTGATCTATACTTTTACTCTCGGACAGCTTAAAGTCGTTGGTTTTCTTTTTTGATATGGCTTTTAGACTTGACAGGTTTACACTTTATCTATCCTTCATACATCATAAAATCTTAATAGTGATGCACTGTTCTGCTTTCAGTACTTGATTTTAGAAATACATTTGCGTTAATTGCAACAAAAATCAACTTTTTGTGCTTTCCGCAAGTCTTGTTGGTGGAGTGGTGAGAGAGATGGAGTAAGTTGTAAAAGTAGATTGAAGTTATAATGTATTTATTGCGAGATAAAATCCAAACTGCAATTGCAAATGATGTGACGATTGATTTATAATCGTGGTGCACGATATTTATTTACTACTTTTTAGAGCATTGAAGTTCAGTAGACTCCCAACAAACTTTGTTTCCATTATCAACCACTATCTGTTTTAGGCTGTCCAACTTATTCTGCAAATAGATGTCTTAAAACAACTCCGTGCCTCTGAAGTTGACCGAGTTAATAATGCCACAAATGAAACCAAAATGATAATGGGACAGTTTGAAGAATTGAAGGAAATTAACTCTAATTTAACCCTGGTAGCCATCCTGCTATTTTTCCTTTCCTTAAAAATTAACTTGTTTCTCGTAGACTCTGAAAGAAATGCAGTGTAGTGTTGAATCGCACGAACATACTATCACCAACCTCAATGACTCCGTAATGAACGAACGTAATTTGAATATGACTCTTGCTCATGATCTCAAGCACAAACAAGAAGAACTCTTTGAAGAGAGAAAGATTGTTTGGGTCTTGAAGGATGAGATTCAACAGCTTCTAAAACAGGTGAGTGTTTTGCTTCCGGTTTTCTTTTATTAATCACCTAATTATTACATAACACCTCCGCAGGAATTAATTGATTTCCTAGTAAGTCAGTCATTTAAACGAGCCACTTATTTTATGCAATTTGGGGGAAACCCAACGTTCTATCGCTGGCGTATCTATCAATGCCAAACGATTTTTGGGAATTCACTTCGTTTGCATATTTCTTTATTGTTTACATAATTTTGCTCTAGTTTTATTCATTTATCTTATATTACTCATATCTCGTTAGGAGTCAAATGTCATGCGGGGAATCTGATTGGAAAACCCGACGCCTCGGGGATAGTTGGGAAAGATAATTAAGAAGGTAGAATTTATAAACACTAGTAAGAAACCGGTTTGACACTGTCTGCCTGCGATATGTTTAATGTAGCATGCTAATTGTTTGATGAGGTATTTATTAGATTTTTGAAGTGAATCAAGTGTAGCGAAATTTTAGGAAAACCTAGATGAATCAATTTGTTAACTATTTCTTAATATATTAGTTTGCTGTTTTGAGAGGTTTATTTGTTAGTTGTTAAAAATCTCTCTTCAACATGCTATGACGCATGGCTGTGACGTTGCTTTAAAAATACTTCAATCCTTATCACAACAACATTCTGCCTGCATTACCGACTTATTTAGAAACAGAATCAGTGCTTTAATTTACAACGTTTAAATATGAAAATGATGTAAGTAAGCACTTGAAGTTATCAAGAAAGCTTTTTGTTAAAATTCTAGTAAAATTGTTCCGGAATTTCGTGCGTAGTTTAAACTTCCTTATTGCAGTGCATTAATGCTTATGCGTGTTGTAGATGCATTTCTGACGTTATTACATACTTTCGCATATTTTTCGTTGACGTGTGAATTGGGGAATCCCAAAGCAGGTCGACGTCGACTTCACGTTGATTGCAATTGGTGTGGTCAGAGTTTAATGAATGAATCAAACCTAGCACGTTTACGCTTTCGGGCATAACAACAAATGGACTTTTGCTGCAAACACTCTACGTTATTTACGTTCTTGGGTGGCGATTAGTGTGATGTCTGAACTAATGAAGGAGGATAACAATTAAACATTATGCTAAAACTGAATTCTTTCTGCACATCCCTACGCGTAATATGAAAATGCCGTGTTTCTACTGCTGTATCTTTCACAGTTGGTTTTGTAAGCTCAATTACCCGTGCTAGTATAAAATTTGATTCTATTGGGTAATTTTTAGAACTATAACCAGGTGTAAAACTACGTGGGGAGATCTCCTTTTTAAAGACAACTTTAAAGCCAATTATCTTCGAAACTGAACTTCTTAATGCTTTCGTCATTTAATCTGCATTTTAAAAATATGCCTCTACTTTATATCTCTTCATCTTCTTTGCGTCGTATTTTTAGAGTATCGCATTACTTCCAGCTTATTTCTTAACCACACGCAATCTTTTTCCACTTGTTTACTTCTGCCTGTTCTTCACCTGCCTTTGGCACTACCATAAGACTGTACCTGTCCTGCTGGTGAACACATCGTCACTTTCATTTGTATCGCAGTACGGACACGTGGTCAGCGTGCTAATTTTTACATCCGGGTCTTTACAACATTACAACATTCACACCATTCAAGAGTGGTAGAATCAAGAGTAAAAACGTAGAAACTAAAATTAAATAGGAAATTAACAGCTTGTTGTTATATCAACAATAAAACGAAACAACTATCGAAGTATTTGAAATGTCTGTCATGTGCATGATGCTTAAAATAGAATTGATAAGGAAAGGACGTGGTATGAACATTTACAGCGATTTCACGATTTGAAATAGAGCTGCCATATGATATGCAGAGTTTCATTGTAAGAAAAGTTTTGAAGCAGATTTTGTCATTCTAAGAGTCATTTTCATACATGTTGACTAAACAAACTGCCTGCATTAGATTTAATAATAAATTTGTTTTGTCTGGAATCATAAATTAATCTACTTTCTTTTAGTCACCTACTTATGCTACTCCAAAATATTCTGTATTGCAAAACAAGTCAATTATTACATTACACTCTGCTAACAATCAATCATCCTTGCGTAACACCATCAGCTGCAATCTCCCCGCAACTGAATGACAAACTTCGGGAAATATTTATCCCAATTCGTGGAAATTCGTGTATTTCTGGCAGGATGATTCGCCTTCTAGTCTGCTTTCATTCATTCTCCTCATTTCAGTCGCTTTTCACACTACCCTTCTTGCACCCAGAGACCGGTGAAAATGTTTAGCCAACTGTATGACTCACTCAAGGGTGGCCCGAGGCGTAGGTTGTAATTGAGCGTCGCGGCGCCGCCGCCGCCAAGGCGTCGCTGGCAGCGGCTGACTCATGGTTCGTCTGGCGGTGGCGTCGCATGCGATGCGCCGCCAGCGTCGGCTGGGCTGGGTGAAAATGTAGTAAATTAGCCATTCCACAAGATGTTGTAGAGGATATCGAGTTGTAGAGAATGAGTGCGTGTTCTATTTTCGGTCGATTACAAATTAAGGAATCGATTTTATGCTTGTTTGAACTTCCTGGGTCAATGTGGTAATAATAGTGGCAAAAGTCATAGTAAAAATGATGAATGTTTAGAAATAACTAAATGATTCAAAGTAAATGGATAAGAGTAGAAATAATAAATATTTAAAGTGTATAGTTGTTTATAAAGTAGAATTAGTGGAATTCTTCGTTAGGCCGATAACCAATTTATTACAGAAAAAATCTTTGTTTTAATTTGCAAAAAGGTACCTACATCATTTTATTATTACCTGAATCCCAACACCTTATTCTTGATTAGTCCACGATCGCGGCTTGAGTGGGATGGTTCATACAACCATTCCCGGCCTGACTTTGAGCAATAATTCTTCATTCAAAGTGGACCTATATTGACATTTAATTGAATTAAAGATACCAACACATTTGGTATCAAGCGAGAACTAGGAAATAGAATATTCTAAATAATTTTTAAATTATTAAAATAATTATTACCTGCAAAAGAAAGCAAAACGTTAACGAATTGCATATTTTTATCTTTATTCAGATTTCAACCCTTCAATCTGCACAATGCGCACATAAAACATCTATTCAACAATTGGAGGAATCTTTCAACACCTCAGAAAATAATTACTTCGAGTGTATGGAATTAAACAAGAGTCTACAAGAAGAAAGCGCTGTTTTGCAAAGGTTTTTTCTTTATTCCACTTTTTCCTACTTTTCTTCAAAACCTCATTTTCAATAATTGTCTCTAGTGAAATTGAGAAATTACACTCTGATCAAGACTCCCTTCAAGAACTCGTCGAAGGTTCTCAGAAGGAATGTGCTGAACTCGAAGATGTAATCTCCGTCACTCGGGAAGAATTGAAAACCCTCCAGGAATCTAAGAAAGAAACACAGGAAGAAAACGCAAAGCTAAAACATGAAATAGATAAACTTAAAACTGATTTCAAAGCTCAGAATGATCGTCACTGGGTGCTAAAAACAGGAGAGTTTCTCTACGACAAGTTCACTGTTTGTGCCTATATGATTTTTCCTGCTTTACCAAGACGGCCTTCTCCAGAAATTTGGGCCTCGTTGGCATACGTACGTTCTTCCATTGCACTGGGAAATCTTTAATTTAATTTAAATTGCATTCAGGAGGATACCAGCAAGGAATCGGAGGCGCAAACAAGAATATGACTTTTGAAAGGTGGTATGAAGATGGGAGTAAGTATTTTTACTCATCTATTTATTATGTTACGATAAAAAAAAAGGAGACTAAGACGTTCAACCAAGTTAAGAATTCAGCAGTTAGTTTCCTGAGCAAAATAAAGCAAAATTGAGAAAAAGAAAGAAAAATCGAAAACGGATCTAAATAATTTACTTAATCTAACAATCACATGTTTATTTATTTACCTATTTATTTGCTCTTCTATTGTATATTTATTTGTAACAAATAAATGTTGAAATGCTAATATTGTGTGTGTTGTGTTAAATGTAATAATGTTCACAACAAACTGAGAGTAAAGTATAAATATCACATGGATTTACAATATTTAAGAGATAATGTACACAATAATACAGAGTAAAAAAGTTCAATTTTGATGCTTCCTTCTTTCTTTCTATCTTTCTTTCAAATCGATTCTTAAGCACAGCAAATTATAATGATAAATCTTTCCGTATATCACAAATAATTCAGTTCTACATAATAATTACTATGTAAACGTTTTCCAAACTAAATAACTCACTAAATGAATACAACGCAACTGAATAATACTTACAAGTAAGAATTTGGCTTGATTTACTAATAAACAGTACCAAAACCAGAATATTTAATTTAAACGCTAATATCATGTTTACAGTTATTACACCTTAAAACATACTTTAGTTGTAAATCTTTTGATTTAATCATTGCGTCTTTCTGTTCCAACCGTTACAAGTTAAAGAAAGTTTATCACAGAAAATCGTTAAAATAACAAATGAAAAGTGTTTGGGTGGTGCAAAAGAAACTTCTTTTCATCGACTGAAGCCGAATTTATACAATCTAAGTATTTGAACACTATTTCTTGCTAACTTTATTGTGCAAACATGTTATGAAGAATTTAAATGACCATGACATATTGTAACTGCAGTTGACTGCAATTTTCTTTAGCAAATATTATCAAATAGCAAATGCGTTAATCAATATCTTGCAGTGGTTTCGTACTTTAGTAAATTTGATTATCTATAAAATCTAATGGATATTAATAATTACAAAGGCTCTCAATCTTTTTTTTTTTGTATATTCGTATTGTCGTAGTGTTTAATGTACTCTACCCAAAGCCTTTACGCTTGTTTTAACTAATTATTCAGCGTAATTATTATTACAATAGCTTATAATACGTCATCGTCGATCGGTTTAACGTACGTATTTCTTACAATAGAGAAGAATATCTTAGGTTGTTCCATCTTTTTCTCAAGTCTATCTGTTCCTTCCTTGAATTTCTCAAATTATGATTTTATTTCATTATACATTATGGTCCCCTAGAGAATCTACGTAAATGTTCGATATGTTGAACAATCAACTAAAGAAATACTCGTAAAAGACTTGGAATATTAGTAAAACAGCCCAATTTGCAGATTTGTGCTGAATTACCACACAATTCCAGCTCAATTCTATCATTCTTGTTACTAAGTTAATCTTTAGTTAACTATGACTAAAATCCGTGGACTAGTAAGTACTACAAACCCGCGCCAAGCGCAGAAATGCAGTGGAAATATTATTCTCTCAGTTGGGAAATCAACTTACATTCCGATTTTCACACCATACCGAATCCCTCTGTGCCTTCGCTGATTGCGAGAAGCAGTGATTTCTCAAAGTGTTCGTATGAATCATAGTCTGGTAGGCAAAGTTGATTAAAACTGCAAGAAATTTCATCATTTAGCAACGTCAACGTCTTCAGAACAGAAACAAACATCCTTACCAAGTATGTGCAGTTGGTAAATTTCCAAATGTCGGAGCAGCAGTAATCTGAAACCTGGGATTCAACTCTTTAAAACCACCCGGTGGAAGCTGCGAACATCCAGTAGTGAACTGCAACAGCCTCGCCATTTCCTCCTGCGTGAAATTGGACACCGCAGCCCAGAACCACCCGATAATTCTTCGGAACTCTACTGAATTGCCGTTGATCACATGATGCGCCTTGAAGTCTGCGATGGAATACTGTCCCGTCCCGCATAATAGTAGCTGAAACGCCCATAGCAACAAATATTATTAATTATCTAAGTCTGCGTGATACCGCTACAAATCTACCGTGCTCTTCCAATGCACTTACTTCTAGTTCATTCTCGTCAAAGATACTCAGCAAGTTATCCGGAATCAACTCATTGAGGCCCTTAAGAAATGCTTCTAATTCATCTTTAATACTGGTAGCTAGACGGTATTGTGCCAAAGCATCTAAATATTGATGTTTGGAGGAGTTGCGAACACGAATCTTTGCTCCATTAGGGATTAATTCAATTGTTTTGGTGAGTTGCCCGCTAGAATCGTATTGTTCTTCGACGAAGAATAGTTCAGTATCAATGAGGTCTATGTCATTGTCCAGGATGTATTTTACTTTGGTAAGGTAGAGATCTGGATCATCCTGTTCAAAATACTGCGAAAAAGTAGAAAAAAATTAGCATTTTGCGAGTTTTTTATCTGACGAAGCTACCTTATAATGCACCCTTAATCCAATCACTTGCGCCAAGAAAGACCTTGTAAATCTTGCCCTCACCAACTGTCTATAACACCCACCTAGAGCACTTTCATATAAACACTTTCCAACCACCTTTCCAGCAAACTCAAAATGCCTCAGCTTCAAATTTGAAGCTCTCATGGGATTTGGATGCACCAAACTCTGCTGTCCTTCATGGAAACTCCTAAACAAGCCATGTTTAGGATCAAATAGCTGTACACAAATCAACTCAAACCATTCTCTTCTCAAACCACCCCAATCAATACCCTCCTCTCCGTGAAACGAAATCTCGAAATTTCTGCACCAATCTGAGACTGAAAAGTTCTTAGTTGCCTTGATACTACTCTCTAACAACTTTTCCCTGTTGACTTTCATGCTGATCTTCTCATGGTAATGTTTCTGATGGAACTTTCTAACTTCATGATAGAAAAAATCTTGTTTGTCCTTAAAGGTCTCACTGCCACCCATGTTTTTAAGAAGGAATTGTGCGAATGTAGCTGCAATTACATTGCGTTCTTTGGAAACCAGCTCGAGTTTAGGCTGGCAACCATCTTCTATGCTGAAGATGTTCTCGCACTTTATGTCGCCACTAACGTGAAAGTTAAATTTGGTCGAGGGACACAGTCTGAAGGTGTATAGACGTTTAGGAATAAATTTTAAAAGAAGTTCTTTGATGATTAGCTGTTTGGGAGAAACATAGCAAAGGACACGCTTGGGTTTTGTTAGCTTGTCTTCATTCATTCCAATGAGTTTGGCTTCATAGCATACGTTGTGATTCTTGGAGGCCACGTTTTTGTGAACTAGAGTAGAATCAATACCTATGGGGTGAAAATAGAGCGTTATCAACAAGTTACCAATGACTTCTGCAAACTCAGTTGCCAATGATTGCAAAGTTGTTCGCAAAACTTACTGTTTAAAACTATGATATCAAAGTCTCCATTATGCAGTTCTGTCCCTTTGTATTTAATAGTTGCATGAAAACAACCCTCGTAAATAAATTTCAGCTGAACTGTAATCCGATGGTTCTGCCAATCATAGTCTAGTGTAATGGAGTAATTCTCCTCGACGATGCTGTCTACATTATAGTCTTGCGATTTGTTATTGCCAATTTGCGTCAAAGTCACTTGATATCCCTTAAAAACAATTTTAATAATAAGTTGCAGTATTCAATTTTAATAATTGCTTTCTTACCTCGGTTGGATCATCCGATGGACTGTAACTACAAATATTATTATACTCATCTCGTGGTTCAATAAACAGCAAATGCGCAATATTTGCCGTGCACACCACTGTACTGCAATGCCGTAGGACTATCGTCCGCTGCGCATCAGCAGGACCCGCCGTAAATCCCCTCGTAAATGGCGAACCGGCCACATGCTGATTTCCAATCATCACCGTGATCCGGTAATGACCCGCATGCCGCACCGTAAACTTAACTCGAGCCTCGTTAGCATTATTGGGATCAGTCGGAGATCCCAATTCTGTAATGATTGCCATCTTGCGGTTCCCTTCCGACACGTCCACCACCAACTGATCAGTATCACAAATGGGATAGGGCTGGCCATTACGCTGATAAAAGTGCACTGTAAAACAGACTGTGTGTCCGACCGGATGCGGGTCGCTCCAGTTAAACTCCACCTTACAATTAGAAGGCAAGAGGTACTTTCCTGTGACGTATTGTAGCAAAGAGTGCTTTGCTTCGGGAGCAAGCGATGGCTGCGTTATGGCTGCTAAAGTAACGAGACCAGCCATAGAGACGGATACAACCAGCATGCCGCCCCACGTCCACGCGTCCTGGTGGTTGCTGGATTTCACCACTTCGGACCACAGGTCGGCTTTGAGCGATTCGAGGCGTTGCTTGGATGTTGGAAGAGCTTGTTGAGCAGCGGACCAAACGGAAAAATCCTTTTGGAAGATTTGACGAGCTTTGGATTCTTCGAACCAGTAGACATCCTCTAATGATGCTACTTCCATTGATAACAATCTAGAAAGATTGAAAGATCAATCATTATATTACAGAGTTCTTGATTTTTTGAGTTGTTATTAAAAATTTGTTGTTGTTTAATGATCGTGAATTGTGCCTACTTTGGGTAGTGATGGTGGAGGTTGTTCTTGGTGAGCCATTGGCGTAGAACGAGACGCTGTTGGAGTAACGCAGCAGCTCGCTGTAGGCGCTCTTCGTCGGGCGCTGGCAGTTCGGGCAATTCTCCCAGTTGGCCGCATTGTGCTAATTGGGAAATTCCTGCAACAAAATAAAAAATGCTTCACATTTTGGGCAACTAATTTAAGTGCTGATTAAATTTTAACAAACTGCTTGAACATTTCAATGCTTTTATCAATGTTTTTTGTTACAAGAGTCATCTTGCAACTTTAGAAATTTCCACATTTTAAACCCAATCGGAAACGTTCCGAATACAACTGCACCACTTGACCACCATTCAGCGGATAAAATCCTCAACATTTTTACTTCCTACTGGCATGTGTAACATAAATACCAGTGCGTATTTCATGTAGTTTGCTCTGCCTTGACACTTTGCACATTTTACAGCATCGTAATGACAAAACATGGCGATTTATTGTCTGTACTAGACCAATTTCATCCAGCCACACATTGGTTCACATCATACAAGATAAACCCATTGATTCGGTACCAAATCCAATCATATACCATGAATTTGTTTTACATTGCAGTAATGAAAAAGTTATTACATCGACGCCAGGACGTTGTGTGGACATTGTGCTAGTGTGGACAATATATTTTCAGCAATTTTCATAACCTACCAACAACCTTGCAAGTTGCCTCCAACGGGTGGATTTAACAAGTTGTGAGAAGATTCCGGGTGTAATTATCGTAATTGCAACTGAACAGAAATTAATGTCATTATTTTTTATAGCTGGAATAATAAATACGAAGTTTCAGTTGCGTGACAGTATCAGATCAGATTGTTCAATCCGCAACATATAAATATTCGCAGGGGTCTAATAAATTAATTTAATTCCGCAGATTAAATCTATTAAATTAGTTGCTAATGATAAAATGACGTAACTCACTTTGGATACATTTAATCCAACTTTATTGTTTTTACAATCAATTCTGCTCAAATTAATTACAACTTCCTTCCGTTTTTCTCTCTCTCTCTTTGCTTATTCTAGTATTACGTCAGTGCGTCAACATCAAACCATCTTGAGAATAAATAATTCAGGAAAATAATTTGCGATCGAATAAATCGATGCCGGTTTTTCATTCGACATGCAGGTCAGAGCTTTCATAAACCAATCCAATAAAACACGCGCCAAAAATGCTATAATGTGTTGTGTTCGTTGGCATCTCGAATTTGCCGAGAGAGTCGGGAGAGTATTACGTCACACTCGCACGCTCAGCTGCGGCCATTAACTCTAATCGATCACCAGTTTGAGAGGTGCAAACCGCACGCTTATAAATTTGATGATAGTAATGTCTAGACCACAACTAGAATCTACCAACACACTAACAATACTGAATTTTACCCCCACGTTGGAGTTGAGCTACTTAAATATGCATCTTTAATTTGTTTGGACACGCATTATAAGTTCCAATTGAACTTCTGAGTGATGGTGCTATCGATTATGATTTACTTCTTTTATTGTTCACTTCAAGGTGAAGCAAATCAGCACTAAATATTAAATAGACTAAATATGGAGAATTAAGTTTTATGACTTCACTCAGAAAACCCTTTAAAATATAGTAAATAGTAAATCCTTCAATCATTTCTTGAAACTCTTCAAAAGTTTCAAGTAATTTTATTTACACTACTAGAAAACCTCGTAAAATCCTTCATGTTTCGTTAATCTCTGGGATATTAAGTTTCCAGCACCGTAAACTCTTATAAATTAATTAATGAAGAAAATCTCAATTTTTTTTTCCTTCATCTCGACGTTAATCAATTTCTTCTTTCCTTAATTCAAGTCCTTTTTGAATAATTAAACCGTCTGTTGGTTGCTTACAATATCCCCATCAGATTTATTTGCACACTCTGCACATGTTTGTAAATGTCGGTATCACTTTGCAGCATCCTCTGCAGCCACAACATTTCATCCCGCGTCGTGGAATGACACTGCAGTTTACTATGTTGAGCATGTTCCGCTTGACCGACCGCATCCCAGAGCCAACGGCTCTAAGTTGCGACGCGGACAGCATAAACATTCGCGGACTGCGAAACCGACAAAACCATTCATAATGCAAAGCAAACAAAATGAAGTATTAAACGCCAACCTTATTTTGTTACCTTTGCTCGCACAGAAATCTCTAATAACGGCAACACAAAATAACGTGGATTGCGGAAAGTCTACACATTTCAATATAGAGCTCACAAAAGTTTGACAACAACTGCAGTCAATTTAAAATGTTGTGTAAATCAGTGGTAAATTGCAAGTGGCAGGCAACATGTTTACGACCTATACGACGCAGGTATAGTAAATCAAAGCTTGTTGTCCTCGACGACATTCACCTTGTTTCCTTGTTAGAGCTCTTTACGCGCCCACCTATTGTGCAGATTATAGCGATAGCACACCCCAAACTGCCCGAAATCCCGCACGAAGCGAGACAAAGATTTAGCAGGTAGAAAATGCCAAGAAGCAGGTAAGCAACCTAGCGCAAACAACAGAACCCTAATCGTTTATCTTCCTCTTCCAATTCTTTAATTTTCTGCCCAACTGTCTCGATTGTACTCGACTGGAGGCGGAGAACGCTTTCGAACATTTCAAACTAGGTGCACAGATAAAGCAAAATAACGTAATAAGCACTCGTCTGTCGTTTTATCTCCTCGTCCTTTGGTACGTTGGCGCTGGTTGGACTTGTTTGGTAATTGTAGCCGTCCTTTGCGGGCATCAATTTTCTGCCTGGTTGTGACGCCAAGCAATCGCCTCCGCCGTAACAAGCTCGAAGACGAATCGTCTAAAGTATTAGCTCCGGTGAGACGTGCGGACTTGTGAGAATTGCAAGAAGACGACGAAGAAAGAGGACAGGTTTACGACTTAGGAATTATTGTCGTTTGTCGATGGAAAAACTTGCTCAAAAATCGAAATTCAATCATTCGGAAAAGTCATCACAATTATATGTGCAAGTATAAAAAGCTCACACAAAATTAAATTTTTACTCTAGTTGCGTTCAAACTGAACCAAAATAAAATCATTTGTTCACAACACAACACTCAAAATTTCGAAAACATCAAAAAGGTTTAACCACAATGTCATGTGGACTTGAAAGATTTCCAGGCCTCTGATGCGCTGTCCTAGGCATTGTGGATGTTTTCGGAGTTTTTTGGGTAGAGCATGCACGCCTGAATCAATTTTGTTGCGAGTGCATGAACGTGACATTGGGTTTTATACAGCTCTGTTATTTCGGCTACATCTTCATTCGGTGATATATCTTTTTTCGGTAAATCCAGAGATCAGTGGAGAATGAAGAAGTTTAGGAGGCTTTTAAGAGCTAGAACACTGTCTAGGATATACATTAGACGAAGGGTAAAACAGGAGGTTTGAGTGCAATAATTGTTAACCTTTAATTCCGAGCTTACTCCTTGTTGACTTACACCATGTTTCCCTTCTTGTTGATTCTATTTCTCCATAACTTTTCTTATTTCGTCTCTCCCTCGGTTGCTCATGTTTGCGTGTTTATTAAAACTTTTCATTCCGCTAAGATTATCTGCATCTCCTTCCACAAAAATATACAAAAACATGAATACTATTACCCCAGTTAAAAATTCCAATTATACTAAACCATTCCACCCACATCTACCCTGCTGCATGCTTAGAAATTTCGTGAGAAATCTTTACCTGCGCTCGTTTAACGCTAGATAAATTACCACCGCTCGGGGTTTTCATTTTCATAATTTTATGCGTTAATTTAATACTTCCATTTATTTGAAATAGACAAAATTTTGTTTGTTTCCTACCTGTTCCACTTCATAATGACCACATAAAATGTCTGAAACTTTTATTAGCTTCGTAATCTCCTCCGAATTTTATTTGCAACTTTCCAAAGTGAGTATATTGGTTCACCTTGGAATTTTCCCCCCTCACCCTGTATAATACCGCAAGATACGCTTGCTTGACGCATTTAAATCGGTTCTCTGCGATAGTAAAACAAGTTTCGGCACAACCGCACAACAATAGGGACGAAATCAGAAGGTTGCACACTCTGCACCACTCTTGCAATTGAAAAGAATATAATCATAAAGCGTTTATGCCGCTCTACAGGCTAATCTAAACGAAGGATCATCTATCAGGAGCTTAACTTGTACTTTGTACTTTCTTCACTTTAGAAATTTTGTAGAGCTGCAGTAAGGCTGTTCACTGAAAGCCGTTGCTTTTTTATTTTGATTTCGCGCATTGCGCTCGGCAAATAAAACCAAAAATAATCCTGAAAGAAATGCTTGAATGTGCATTTGAATGCATTACTCTTCACTTGCCCGCAAGAAAGTTTTATATTTTTGATATTACGTGGGACAAGTTGAGAAATTGTTCTCGCTTCCTGCGATCATCGTAAATTTCATTATTTCAGGAGGAAAATTCAAGCCTTCTGCAAGTCTATGCGATGCTGTAAGGCGTCGAGTGCAAAAATGCACTCACGGAAACTGCGAATGCTGTCCGAATATTAATACGCTACGAGCGGGCGAAATTTAATTCGGAAACGAGGAACCTCTTTTTAAATGCAGTCGGTGTGTTAAGACAAAACACTTGAGATTATAAGTGATGTTCGTTTATGTCAAAATCTGCTGTTGCAACATAATTGCTCGCATTGTGACTATCGATCGCCACATGTTCTATGCAATGGCAGACGATAATAATGATAATAAATTAGAATTAATCTAATTAAAAACGATTAGGACGCAAACTCGTTCAGCATGCCTATTCGGCCACCAATCCTTGCCTAGCCTCGCTGGTGGTGTTATTAGTTTTTCAGGGTATAGTAATAACAATAAAATGTGTTTTTACTGGGATTTAAATCATGCTATTGCAATGACTTTACAACATAATTATAGAAATAGGTAATGTGTAGTTTATGGCGTTAAAATGAAATTTCCCAGATGGAATTTAAATCTATTTTCCTGTGATATATGAAAACTTTAAGAAGTACTGATATTGCGCACGCGTGTGATAACTTCCACACCACTGTCTTTTCTTAATTGAAATTAGAAAAGTGTATTAACGTCATTGAAGTCAACTTGAATCCCAAAACAAAATTCCTGAATATAGATACGCTCATTGCAGGTATTCCCAGCAAGTCTTTGCAAACTCCTTCAACTGCAGTAAGCGCTTGAAACTCTAAACTATTGCAACTATTGCTGGCATATTTCGAATAATCGACCCATTTCCGACGCCTACACGCAAATCCCCTTTTGATAACTCGATATTTCAGATTCTAACCCGTAGTTTCGCTTAAGTTTAAAACAGAGATCTAGCAACCCAGTAAAAGTCACCAAAAACATCGGTTGGTTTAAACTATGGTGAAAAGTAGTAAAGAGTTTTGCTACTCTTCACATTCACCGTTCATGAGTAGACCACAAAAGCCTAAAATCAGGCTAAAACTTCACCTGAGCGTCATACTTGTACTTGAAACGATTTCGAGAAGAGGTTAAAGTTGAGCTTTTACTTTGAGCGCTTTCAAGAAGACTCTGTGCATTTTCAACACCAAAAGAAAACACTGGAAATAAAATACTCGCCATGGTACTGGATAATTATGATATATTAATTCAATCATTTTTTCTGTTTCTTACCAGATGAGGCACTGTTGGACGGCTGTATTGTCATGCCGATTGAGCAAATTTCCGTGTCTTCACCCCAACCACCGCTCACGTTGCTGTTCGGCGTCGATGGTGAGTCCATGTTGAGATTCTTTCCCCACAAACTTTTAGCAAATGTTTAAAACAATCTACAAACCGCGAATCGTCGTATCCGAACTTTAATTAATGCTCAAATTAATTACTTAACATTCTGAACAGTAAAATTCAGTAACAGTGAACGTCGTCGCTTGGCGGCAATTTCATTAATTTACCGATCAATTTCGTGACAATGGAATTTCAATTACAGTGGTTACCCTAGTCTACCGCAATGGTTAATATGGGTTTGATGTTAAAAAAAAATAGTTGTTTTCTATCGATTAGTATTTACTCATTAGCTGCTTTTGATTTCCAATTATTTGAAGGACAAAAATCACGAATTACAACCCTCAGTGTTCGGTGAACGTTTATTAATCGCACACTAGACGCGTAAAACGGGCGCTAATTGCAAGCTAATTGTATCTTTTGCCTGTGCTTTCAATAAATCAAAGGTGATAAATTATAGAAAATGGGAGTAAAAATAATCAAAATTTAGAAGAATTAAGTTTAAAAAACAAAATAAAATAAAATAATAAAAAAAAAAAAAACAAGCTAAATGTAATTTAATTTCATCAGGTCCACAAAAATGAATAATTATTAATTGAAATGTTGTTTGTGCGAGTGTTATATATCATTTTTTTGCTTAAAACTGTTGTACGTGTCTATTTTGATAATTTATTTGGTTTAATTAACGTTTATTGCTTCTATCACTTATTAGTTTTGATTATTTAGTTAGTTTATGGCAGGAGACTGTCGCTAGACAATAACAATTAATTAACAATTTATCAACGTCTTATCAACTAGTAAATACTAGTTATAATGTGAGCTTGAGAGGCGACGTCTATTTTTTCAATTTAATTGTAACGAGCGTGGTAATTGCTAGCTTGCAAGCGATAGCAAATCGTAGGATAGATTATTTTATTGCCTTTTAATGCTTCTTTGTTTTTGTTATTTTTTGCTCGCAAACTTTGCGTATATTTTAGCTAGTTTTGTTACGTTGATCACTTTCTTTTGAATTTAATTTTGAAATTTTACTGCATCGTAAAACAACAATGCACCACTATCACTAACTTTTCTTTGTTTCTTCTTCGAAACGTCCACCTTCGTCTGCTTGAAAATAATTGCAGCTATTCGTATTAATTCACTTGGTTAATTTACACGCATTGCAGCCACCGCACGTAGACGGAAGTGACAATAAAGGGGAAAAAAAAACTCAACGACGATGACGGTGTTGACAGAGTCGGTGGTGGCGCTGAGACCAGCGTCGCGGACGGCTTCGGGGGCACGACTGATTCGAAGTGCCGTTGTTCCTCGTCCGCTTGGCTCGCTCCTCCACTGCGGTGGTTGCTCGACGCCCGCGCTGCCTGGTGCGGCAGCATTCGCTGCGTTCGTTACCCCGGGCGACCGCGGCGCCGAGGGCCAAACACTAGACGCGAAGCCAACGCAAACACACTGCGCACGATGCGCACTAGCTCAGGACGCAGGCAGCCCAATGCACACCGAGGTGGACTTTGTGCTTTATTTAGTTTATACAAGTTATCCAAACAGGAAGCAATTTCAAGAGGCACCCACGTAATCAACACCTTAGACAGGCAGTAATGATATTAAATCGGTTTAATTTTAGGCAGAGAAAATGATATTTTAGCGGGTACGCAATCCAATCCAATACCATAGTAGACCAATGGTTTTGTTTATTCAAATTCATTTTACTATAGGCAACCCAAGATAATATTGTTTAAATGCCAAGTAAATTGTTAATAACCTAATCTTAATGTTTACGAAATAAAATTGATTGCTTTTCAATGGAATGAGATTTGTTTATTAAAATTCAACTTAAATTCAGAATCATTAATATTTTGGCAAAGACATTCTATTCCACTCTAAAAATCACTATTCCGTCAGCAATGAAATTGATTACTACTCGTTATTCTTTAATTAGCTGCGTTTTGTTGTTGAGCCCAAAGTAAAATCGTTCGTGACCGATGAATAACTGTCGCAAAGCCAAGCCGATAACAAAACGCGCACGCGATTTTATCTATTGTAGACTACTGACTGGCAACGATTCAACGTTATTATTGAATTCTTTACATTGTTTAAATAATAGAATTGTTATTGTTTTAGTGACTTTCGCCTCGAGTTGACACGCGTTGGAAGTGGAGATAATCGAACATTCCGTCTATTTCCAGCGACAGAGAGAAACAATTTTTAAATAATTCAACATTTAAAGTTAAAACTCGACAAACTATCCAAATAGTTGCAATATACACGGGCCAACAAAATACAATGTTTAGTTTGCTTTCAAATTAATTTTGCTTCTTGTTGAGAATTTTAATTTGCAACTTTGAGCCATTTTGTTATTATATCTAGGGACTATCGTTTTGCTAATAGTAGTTGCTAGTAGACGTTCGTAATTTGTTTACTTAGAATCTTGTCCAAAGTGCAGGTTTGGCGAATGTGCAGGTAGTAGAGGCATTGAACAAGAGACTTTGGCGATTTAATCAAGCGCAAATTTAATGAACATTGTACATTGTCTGCAGGAGATTCTGCAGCATGATTTGTTGATTCCCCAACGATCAATTTGACAATGTACAAATACAAAGAATCTCAGCACTCCCAAAAATATTTGTAAATAATACCCATGCAATCTACTTTTAAATTTTAAATATTTTTACCTACAGACTTTCCAAACTTAATTTACAATTTGCAGCAAGTGAACAATGTTTCCAAAATGTAACATCTAAAACTCATTTATTTTGCAATCCCATCTTTTTAAATCATCCCAACATATTTTAAAACTCATCTTATATTTTTACAACCATCACACATCAATCTACCTCGCTTACTCTCTAATAGCAGCACATATAAATGAAAACCCAATGTGCTCATCATAAAAATTTCCAAATAACAAATTTCCACATTTTCCATCCTTCACCCCGTACATCAATCTCTTACATTTTCACATTTCACGTGCGCCTTGCCAATCATTTATGTTAGGATGACACAATTTCCTTTCCTAGGCATCCACAATCTTCCCACGCCTGCACTGCCTCTCAACCACTGAACAATAATTATTTTGACAGCCTGCAACCTTATTGAATGTTACATAATTCTCATACGCTCTCCACATCTCTAGCACAGGATGCCGATACCAATTTACAGGGCAAATGAAAAGGTGAAGGAAAATAGGAGGAGGAGTTTCATGACTAGAAAACAGAACAGAATTTAGACCTCAACTAAATTTGATTAATATTAATTGTCCTGGAAGGCTGGGAGGTTTGAGAAAGGTTTAAGAAGGTTTACGGCAGACTCGCAACAGAGAAAGAGTTGAAGGATGATAAACATTAAGCTTTTGCTATTCTGTTAGCCTTCAATGTGTCACCAATATTCTTAAGTGATCTTCTAGAAGTACTAAATAGCCTATCTTTCTAGGAGACCTAGGATAACATCATTTTGCATGTATTAATGTGCTCCGTGGTATCACTATCAAGGCATGGTGTATCTCATACAACTGCATTAAACACATTTTACGCGTGTAGGAAACTCGATAGTGCAGAGATAAGATGTTTTGCTAAAAGGGAGGATCAATAAATCTGATGTTGACATCGTAATGAGAGTGGAAAGTGTAGTAAGATGAACTTTGGAAGCCTTAAGGCGTTTGATCTAAAGAAAATTTGAAAGCGTTGATTCAAAGTTTGACACGAAATGATTTCATTGATTTGATCTATACGCAAACTTCTTGTTGTTATTATTGAAGTGGATAAAGTAGAGCACTGCATGAACCAAAATAAAAACTAATCGCAGACTTTACAGAATTACAAATTACATTGCGAAACGAGGACGAAAGTACATTTTATAGAGACTCAATTTTCCAACAACACGGCCGGAATTGAAATGACAACAAAGAAACAAATTATATCATAAATACTAGAAGGTTTACCAATTTGATTTACAGTCAACAATCAAATATGAAAAGAAAGAAAACAAAATTTATAAGTACATCAATCAAAGAGATGAACCTTATTAATTGTTTTTGCTCGTCACTTATACAGCACATCCAACATTTGTACCAACTGGCTGTTTGCTGCTCACGTCGTAACCTGGAAGCAGCGCGGCGCGGATGGCCCATTTGGACCAAGTCTCAACGCCCATTATTCACGCTCTGATTCGAGGATGGCAGGATAACATTTTCTACGAGTGTTTTGCACCAGCCACTGCCATCGGCAGCTAGCATCTGATACATGCAATTTAACTGGCGGGATCGTTCGTGTAGAGTACCCTCAACACCATACGGGAATTTCGTATTCATGCGAGTTTTAATAAATTAAGCTCTGTCGCTTGGCTGGGAACAGACGCGAATGTTGGAAGAAAAGAAGATGAAGAAAATTGAGTGTTGGAACAAAATAATCAAACGGGAAGCGTTGGAATATATCCAAGGTGTTTTATTTGCAAACCAAATTAGCAAGCCGTCACCTTGAAGGTGCTAAAAAATAGTTACAACTCAACAAAACATATTTTTCAATTGTAATTCAGAGTAGAAGAGTTATAAAATATCTCAAGATCTAACAGTTCCGCAATTCAATTATCTTATCACAATAAATTGTAGTATCACCTCAACTTCCTTATTAGATTATTCAATTTACCTTCGTCCCAGAAGAGCTGCTTGTACTTTCCCAAGTCATTAGCATCCAGCCAAGCATTGACCTCTTCTCTACCGCTATTGCCACCTCCGCCAGCTTCAGGATGCTGTACTCCGCCGTCGCCGCCACGGCTTGGAAACGCCCATAGGCCCTGAGTGATTTTGCAGGCACACCAGGCCGCCAGCAGGTACAACGCGATCGAGAGAACCGCTTTGGCACTGGGCATTCTAAAGCCCTTATACACTATGGGACACGTCTTCACATGGTGACCACGGACGCCTCGGAATACGAGCACCCCAAAAGTTTCCGGCAAGCGTCGCGACGCATCTTTGACATTTCAAAACACAGCCGCACGACGACGTGTTGGCATTGCTACAGACTGACACAAACACAAATAAATGAAATGTCAAATGGAGATTGAGGTTGATTGCAACTGAATAAGATTTTGAGATTGTTTCAGGCATCTTGTTTTTAAGATAGGAGATGCTTTCAAAACGTGATTAAAGTAATTAGTAAACTGCAAGCGAAGTAGAGAACTTGTAGTTGGGGGCCTCAGATAATTTGCTTGGCAGTAGATGGCACTAAAGTTAAGAATTTTGGGTTTTATTACCGGGGAAACAAAGCAACGGAACACAAACAAATCATAGTTTTCTTTTTATTACTTCAACATTAGGTAGTTTTTTGAAAAGTTATCGATCGAGAATGGAACGAAAAGACGCATTAATCCACAGTGAAAAAGAACAGGAGAATTCTTACGCCGGGTACGTCCTCATGGAGGAATTAATAGAGAAATTGAAAGCTCTGAACTTTGATAAAGAGTTCACAAGTGGTCTGAAAATGAAACCAATTCACAGGTAGGTCAATCTCATGTCTTGCTCGACTCCAATATTTCACGCAAATACCTTCTTGATAGATACTACTTTATGATCCAAAAGAATCCCGGAGAACAATTCTACCTCTTCTGTTCCATCGCTGCATGGCTCATTCGAAAATCCGGCGGTATTTTCGAACAACCTCAAGAATACGACGACCCTAACACTGCGATCGCTAACATCTTGGAAGTTGTCCGCGAAAACGGCGTAACCATCGACTTTCCTCCGAGTAAATTAAAACAAGGATTCGGTGAAAATGTCGTCTTCATCCTTAACTATCTTGCTGAGACTGCTCTGGAACACAATAATTTTCACTGGAAGAAACCCAAACCTCCAGCTGAAATCGAGGAAGAGGCTGAAATGATCGAAGATGAATCCGAACTCATCCTAGACAGGGTTGAAGAGGAGATGATGGCGTATTACTCGGACGATGAAGAAGACGACCATGGATTCAACATTGATAATCTTTCTTCGTCCAGAAGTAAACATAATGATTTATTCGAAATTGAAGCAAATGTTGATGAGGAAGCATGGGGATTAGAATTGGAACGTGTTTTACCTCAACTTAAGATGACAATCAGTAATAATTCAAGAGATTGGAGGGCGCATCTTGAACAGATGAAGACATACAGAGCAACTATTGATAATTCCTTATCAGGGACGAAGAGTTCTTTGCAGAAAATACATAAGAATATTTCGAATACATTGGAGAAAGTTCAAAATAGAGAGAAGTATTTGAATAGAGAATTAGAGCCCACTTTGGAGACATTCAGATCGAAACAGGACCAGTTGTCGAAGGTGAAAGAGAACTACATGTCCTTGAGTGGCGGTGTCACTGAAAGGACTCGGGAATTAGAGCGCTTGAATGTTAAACTCGAGTCCTTAAAGCATGAGATGGAAGAGAGAGGAAGTTCTATGACAGATGGAAGTAAGTAAAGTATGCAATTAAATAAGTTTTTAAAAGGTGTTATTTTTAGCCCCTCTGGTGAAAATTAAGAAAGCTATCACACAAATTAAAACTGAAATCACACAAATGGACATTCGCATTGGAGTTTTACAATGTTTCTTACTCCAAACAAAAGTGCAGGAGCGTAAACTCTTGGAAGATGATCTGGGCCAAACTATACATGCGTTTTAATTAATTAATGACTTGCTATACTGAAATGCTTCTTAAATAAACAAGCAAATCTGCTGGCTGCAGTAAATAATAAAGTATCATGCGTTTAAATTGCAATTAATTATTTAATCTTATAAACCGCATGTTAATCCAAACTCTGCTCTGTTTGCTCCTGTAAAATTTGATGGGAACAAAGAACATCTATTGCGTCGTTTTCTAACAAAGCCACATAACGCCTTTATTTGTAGGCAACCAGAAATACACGCTTTCTATTTGAGATCGCGATCAAAACAAACCTTGACTTCAGTTTACTATTGTGTGAGACTGGGCGCATGAGACGTACCAAAAGCATGTTGAACCGATTGAACTTGAAGTGAAAACAAAATGAAAACGTTGGGCGCACGCCGCCGCCGCCGCCGGCGCCGCTCGGTGCGTAAACAGGAGGCAAAATGTGCGATGATGTAACTGAATGTGAGTTGAACATCAGCGCGTTTGCTTCAACGCATGTTTTATCAGTTTTCAGCGCGGTTTGCGGTTATTTTTGAATTTTATTTTAAAGACAACCGCTAGTAGCTTTCGATGTTTTATGATCTGAAAATTTTAATTTTCAGGATGTTATTTTTTTGTGTTAATTTATTATTTTGTTAATATTTATTTGTCTCGTTTTGTTTGTTGCAGATGCAAAATGGTCTCATAGTCATAGCAATTGCTTTATTCTAATTATTTGCTGTTATTGCACTAAATTAAAACAAATTTCTAGCATGACTGCGTTGGTTCTGACGTTGGAGCGTGATTTGGAACCGTCGCAGCTGCACACAACTAAAATGTTTCAAATCAGCAATGCAGGCGTCACCACTCAGTGTTTTGAGACACAAGATGGTGCAAAATCAGATTATGCAGTTGTTTATGTGATTGGATTGCAGATTGTGCATCGGATTATCCGGCAAGAGGTAAAAATGTGCTCCCGTTGCGACGATTCGGGTGCGACGTGGCCTCCGGTTGCAGCAAAGCAGGCGTTCGCGTTTTGGTGTCTCTGGCATCGGCCTTGTGGTCCCTCGGTATCTCGGTGAGCCTCGGTCCCGTTCGGACGCGTGCAGTGACGTGAACTGTGACGGCGGACGCTGCGTCACCTCGCGACCGTTCGTATCCCTTCGCATCTTCCGGACTGGTAGCGCGCAGTGAGCGTGCGCATTCGGGTCACATGGCCGACGGCGACCAATCGTGCCGCGCTCGAGTCTTCATAGACACAGCGCCTCTGACAAGCGTAGAAAAAGTTCCATCAACAGCCGCCATTTTGCCTGTACGCGCTCGCGTTGGTTACTCGCGGAGATTGGCTGTGAAATCGCGACCGAAGGGCCTCTTCACCGGGCGTTATAGCGGCGCGTTGAGTGCGTGCGTTCGGGCACGGCAAGCAGACTGGCGGATGCATCGACCGACGTGAAAACCGCGCTCCGTCGTAGACGTCCAGGCTAATCGTCGAGGTCCCCGAGCCCGCCGACCATTGTGCCATTGTGTGTGCGCGAGTGTTAGTTCGGGTAGCGATGTCGAGAGGGAAGCGTAGTCTGCACGTCGCACTGATCGCTCAGCTCGCATTAATTATGGCCGACGGGTGAAGCATCGTCGCCGCGCGCGAATGATGTGCCTTGTGAGATGCCCAGGCGCTCGAACACTAGGACCATCGGAAAACGCCGCCACCCGAGGCCGACGCGCAACGCGTCCCGCTCCTGAATCATGTGTTTCTCGGCGTCGCCGCGCCGCGTTCCTGGACCGCCGTCGCCGTCGTAATCGCTGCAGCAGCCAGTGCGTAGTGTATTGACTTCGGTCGGCGTCGCCACGAGCGCCGCTTTGCTGTTTACGAAGGCGCAACCACAGAACAATAAGCTCACGCGGACTCCCGCGCGGGATCGGTGCGTGAGTGTGCATCCAGCGTTCGCCGCCGCGGCCGCCGCTTTGACTCAACTCCACGCTCCGGCTGATCGCCGCGATGGCCGATCATCTCGTCGATGGCCCGCCGAACGCCAAGCGGGCGAAGCTGGACCCTTTTCAGGGGCCTTCGGATTCTTCAGGTAAGCCAAGCGGTCACGCGAAGCGCGCCGCATTGTTTATAACACCTGTTTTGTCGCGCGGTGTCCAAGCCGTGCGTGCGTTGGGTTGTTTCCAAACAAATCCGGCCGGTATAAACAAAGTGTCTTCGAGCTAATCCAAGCTGCACCACGCTGCACTACTAAACCAATTGCAATTGGATTACGCTTTGGCGGCACCACAACACAACCTAAATTAAAAGCATTCCGTCTGTAAATAGCAGCAGCATGCCTTTTTTATTCTGCGGATCTTCTTGGACATAGTTTTGTAGTGTGCTAGCCTCGTAGTTGTGCATGTGATTGAAATTTTTGACCTTGCTTTTGATCGTCGACGAGGCGAGCGCGGAAGCCGTGCCGTGCCGCTGGTGGTTGACACTGAACCTCAAAGCGCTCAAAACACAGCAATCGAAATCTGAACGGGATTATACGTCGCAATTTACACCACAGTACTGTATTAGTTTTTGATTTTAATATAATTTCTTATTAACATTTATATCATTAGTGATGCAACCAGCTTACAACAACTATGCGCTGGGGCCCGGACACGGCCAGGTCCTCGTACAAACACTTGGTGGTGGCCAATTGAATCCAACTCAGCAATGGGGGGCACCCCCATACCAGAACCAAAGTAAATAGCAACAAACCCTCTATAAACACTTTACTCTTCTGTTTTCTATTACTCATTTTGTTTATAACACAAGTCAGGAGATAGGCGAATTGGAAGTCACGCAGAAACCTATCAAACAACTCAAATTTTTACTACTCTACTGAAACACATCTTTAACAAGACACGAATATTTTAAGTTGAGAAATTGGTGGCAGACTAACAATTTAATAACGCTTAAAACATTCTGGTCTTTTGTAAACAATTTACAAGGTGCATGAATGTTGTAATAAATATTAGACTCTGTAATAATTGCCTTACTTTTTAACTAAGTCTATCGACTTCAATTGAAATATTGCATATGGAAGTGCAAAATGTTTTAAAGTTTGTAGATATTTAATTTTGTATTATTATTAAATAGTTACTTGTTCAATTAAGAGCTAAACGAATGTGTTAAACAACTGGGTTAGATGATGTTTTGAGTGTAATTTTATAGCACTTGCTTACCGTCTTAGTTTTGTTAATTTTAGAGTAGCTGTTCGTTGATATCTATCTCTATGTGTTTTCTTTCTGTTAATGTTTATGTTTCTATCGTTGAATGAACGTATTGTAAGTGGAGAGCGCGTGGTAACTTGAGCTATGTTGTAGATGTCATCAATATGTTCGATCTGGAGAAGGACCTGCCCGACGAGCTCGTGTCCGGCGGCAGCTGGGGTCTGCCGGACAACATGGGGAACAGTAAACCGCCGGCGCAGGGCCCAGGCCCCGGTCAGATGCAAAACGGCATCGACGCGGACACGTCGAGTACATTGCGACAAATGCAGTTGCATGGACAAATGTTACCGGTAACTCTCTTTTATTTCAATTGATTATCAATATCTGCAAAGTTTCAGGATTGGTTGATTTATTTCAATGTCTTCTAATTAATATACTTTGCTAGATTAATGCCTTACTGTTTTTATATTGCAAATTGGTTGATTTGTGCTGGTTTGCGTTTTAAAAAACAGTGAACAGTGAAATATACATATCACTGAGCAATTTACTTTCTAGGTAGATTACTCATGTTAACACTAAAAGCTAATGTTTGTTTTCTTTGTAGGGAAATAAAGGAATTGTTGGTAACGCACTCGGGATGGCCGGTCAGCTGGGAAGCAAAAGCCCCAATCTGCAATCGCCGCCAAATGCGGCAAAGGCCACCGCCGAACAGATTGCCATGGCGAGCATGCCTAACAATGTTGGTCTGCAAAGCATGGCAAACAATGGCAGTTCGCCGCAAGTTTTGAGTTCAATTCAAGGTAATTTATGAAATTTGCTAATAAAGACATTAAATTTGCAATATCTATCCTTCTCTTCACACCAAACACTTTTACAATTTAGTGTAAATCCCATTAACTTTGGCAATTAAAAAAGGGCCAAGTGTCAGGTTTGATTGAAATTTTTATTTTATTTCGATTAATAACTTTGCAAGAGCAAATTAAACACATTTTTGTTCTTAGCATGATTTTAAATCATGTTGATATGTTTACAGATTGTAATTTTTTGCTTTCTGTTTTTTGAAAACTTAAAAGCAATGCGTTTCAGGTTCGGATAAAGTCTTACCAAGTCTTTCCTTACTAGGAAAAATAATTATTTTACTATCAACATGCATTTTACTTTTGTTAGGGTTGATATATTGTCTATATCTTTTAATTTTTACATTATTTTATCGCAAAGTTTCAGGTTTGGGCAAGATTATTCAATACTTTCCTAATTAATAACTTTGCAAGAGAAACTTAGTAACTGATCAACATGGTATAATTTGAATTTATGTGATGGGTGAAGGTTACTAGACAATATCTTGACCTCTTTTTTCCTCCAGTGGTTTTCAAGGGTCTTGAACTAATATCTATTTTTTTTCACGACAGGAATGAATAATTCTGGAGGAAATATGGTAATGACCAATAGTAACATGAACACCATGTCTGGAATGACCAGCGGCGGTGGAATTGTTGTCAGCAGCGGGAATAAACCAATGGGTGGTGCCAACAACATGATGGGCGCACAAGGTCATCATCCAGGTCCTGGTAACCATCAGGTACCGCAGGGTATGCAAAACGGACCCATGATGAACGCGCGTTTGGGTATGCCAATGAATCGCATGCCTGGAAACAACCCTCATCTCCGCAGTCCATGGAATGTATGCGGGACTGTCATGACGAATATGGGTGCTGGTGCGTACTCTCAAAACCCCAATGATGGTGTGGGTGGTCGACCTGTACAAGTTGGTAAGTAAAATATTGTGGTATTTTATGAGAGTGTCTTATTTTTCCGTCTGCTGTAGTAGCACCTCAAAGAGCTAGCGGAGCTGGCATCCAACAACGTTTCGTTGGTCCCAGCGGCCCAGTTGTAGGTCCTCCAGGCGGCGGTGGTGGAGGTGGTGGTGAGGGTGGTATGGCTCAAACTCAACCACCTGCGCCTTCACCTGCTCAACCTCAATCCGGTGCACCTAGCGGAACTCAACCTGGACCACAAACTGCCACGCAAAACCAAGTTGGTGGGACGCCAGCAGCGACGACAGGTACGTTGCAATTGTGTTGTTAATTTATGTGTAAGCGCGTGGTTCTTTTGATGTTGATTACATGTTTAGCTCTGTCCGTAGACCCCGAGAAGCGCAAGCTTATCCAGCAGCAGCTTGTGTTGCTGTTGCACGCTCACAAATGTCAGCGACGCGAGTCGCAGGGCAACGGCGAGGTGTATTGTTCGCTGCCGCATTGCAAGACGATGAAGAACGTCCTCAACCATATGACAACCTGCCAAGCGGGTAAGAGCTGCACGGTTCCACACTGCAGCTCATCGCGGCAGATCATCAGTCATTGGAAGCATTGTGTGCGGAGTGATTGCCCAGTGTGTTTACCTCTGAAACAAGCAGACAAGAATAGAAATAACCCAAATAGTACGTTTTTCAGTTTTACTTTTTGCAAAATATATTCATAATTTTAAAATGCAGCAACCACTACAACACCACAAAGTACGCAGAGTCCAAATCCATCACCATCGGATATGAGAAGAGCGTATGATGCGTTAGGAATTCAGTGTCCAACTACAGGCGCAGGTCCGACTCCACCAGCTGGGTTGATTGGTGCTCAGCAGCAAATATTAGGAACACCAAGACAACGGGCGCATGGAGCTGTTGGAGCTCCAAACATGCCGAACATGGCCCCAGGAGGTGCCACTGGTATGGGCGGCGTTAGAGTACTAGCGCCTCCTGCCAACCAAGTTGCACCTAATGTTAGTCTCCCCCTTGGAAGTGATTCTACGCCAGCGGCATTACTACAGCAGCAAAATGCCGTCGCCCAAACTGCTGCCAATCTGCACAACATGCAACAAAGTGCGCAACTTTTTGAGCAGAATAATGCAGCTGGTTTGGTAAGCCTGAAAATTGCCGAACGTCATTTTTATTTCAATAAACGTTTGCTATATTAACTTATTATTTTAAAATACGTTTTGCTTATTGCTCAATTGAACGGGTGCATGAATTGCGAACGTATTTGAAAATTGTGTGTTTGTGATTGTAAATTGACAATTTTTGGTTTTGGTTGTTGGTTTAGATAAATCCTGACAATCGCGTACAACTTCCCGGTGGTTTGACACCCGGTCAAGTAACGGCGACACCGGTGCAAGGAACGAAGGAATGGCACCAACATGTAACCCCAGATCTTCGTAATCATCTAGTGCACAAATTGGTGCAGGCAATATTTCCAACTCCAGATCCACAAGCAATGCTTGACAAGCGTATGCACAATCTTGTTGCCTATGCCCGAAAAGTTGAAGGTGACATGTATGAAATGGCAAATTCACGTTCAGAGTACTATCACCTCCTGGCTGAGAAAATCTATAAGATTCAGAAAGAATTGGAAGAGAAGCGTCAAAAACGGAAAGAACAGCAGCAATTGCAACAAGCTAACCAGCCTCAAATACGACCGACGCTGCCGACTGGCCAGCAAGTATCAGGAGTACGTCCTGGTGTTCCCGGGGTGCCTGGCGCAATGCCCCCGACGCCGTCACCTTCCCTTCCTAACAATTCTCCTGCAATGGGCGGAATAGGCAATGTTATAAACCAGCAGCAACAACCTCCACCACAACAGCAACAGAATATCAGGATGATATTCCCCGGTCAAAACACACCTACTGGTCAACCGATTGTAGTGGGATTGCCGGGTCCATCTCCCACAGCGTCTAACAATCCAGGATTATCACCCTTTAGTCAACCCATGTCCCAGCAAACGCCGCAATCACAGCAGAGTAACGTTGGTACGCCAACCTCACAACAGCAACAATCGCAGCCGCAAACGCCGTTTGCAAGCACGGCTCAAAATGGGCCGACGTTGTTACCGCAAACATCGCCGGCTGGTGTAACTACTTCGGCGACGGCTACCACAACTCAGTCACAAACACAGCAGCAGCAAGCACAGTTTAACGATGTTACAAAGAGTCGGCTTGCTCCATCCCCTTCGACGTTCAATTTGCAACCAAATAGTATGCAAGGTAGCCAGGCGAACAATGTACGTTTGCCGACACCGTCCGAGCCCATGACAGCGACACCACAAATGGCCGGACCAAAATCGGTGAGCTCTTCGCGAGGAGCTAGTCCTGCACCACCCACACCGATTGTAACCTCGTCGCCGGTACCAACTGCCGCTAGTCTTGGCAAAGGAATGTCAACGAGTGAAAGACAGGCAATGAATCAACCAGCACGAAGCAGTATGTCTTCGATCATGTCTGCTATTACCGCTGCTGCTGATAGAGAGGACGATTCACCTCCGCCATCAAATGGTGGTGCGGGCGGCGGCAAATTAGATCAGATTAAGCACGAAGACAACAGTATGGATCACATTAAGCAGGAAGATATGAGCGATACCTCGAATGGACATATTGAAGGCGGAAAGGGCATTAAGACTGAGTTGAAGCGGGCGATTAAGATGGAGCCCATGGACGAAAGTGAGCATCCTATCAAGGAAGAGGATTCGATCAAAAAGGAGGTTATTTTGCCCGATATTAAGCCAGACATGGATATGATGGCAATCAAAAAGGACGGTAAAAAATGCAGTAAGTACAATCAGCAGCGATTTTTTAATTTTGGCGTTCTGTCAAATTTTTAATATGTCATATTTGCTAATTTTGTTTTTGAAGTTTTTAAACCAGATGAGCTGAGATTAAAACTCATGCCAACATTGGAGAAACTCTACAGGCAAGACCCAGAAAGCATACCTTTCAGACAACCTGTGGATCCAACGACTTTGGGCATTCCAGATTACTTTGAGATTGTGAAGATCCCAATGGACTTATCTACAATCAAAAGAAAACTTGATGTTGGACAGTATATTGATCCATGGGAGTATGTGGATGATGTGTGGCTCATGTTTGACAATGCCTGGTTGTACAACAGGAAAACTAGTAAAGTGTTCCGGTATTGTACAAAGGTAAGATGTTTTAACATAGTTTGAAAACCGAACAAAACTGAGTCGCGTTATATTGCACGCGGTCATGGCGTTTAATGTTTTAAATTTAATAATCTCATTGTTAAACAGTTGACAAGACTGACAAGTTTCGATCTATAAACTCGATCTATAAAACCATCTCTAAGTGCAATAATGGTACGCCTCTGAATTTTTTCTTTGGTTTTCAGACTAATTGTTAATTTGTTTATGCACATACCCATTTTGTTTTAGCTGTCTGAAGTCTTTGAAAAGGAGATTGACCCAGTGATGCAGTCAATGGGGTATTGTTGCGGTAGGAAATATACCTTTAACCCACAAGTTCTGTGTTGTTATGGCAAACAATTGTGTACCATTCCGCGGGACGCAAAGTACTACAGCTACCAAAATAGGTCAGTAAATAAATCACGTTTTACGATTAACAATTTTGAACATCTGCTTAACAATCATACTTATATAACAATCTCTGTATATCATATTTAATTGTGCTTTTTTAACTGTTTCGTTTTTTGTTCTTCTGCGTGCACAACTCACAAAATGCGTATCATGCAAACTCATGATAATAACTGTGTGGGTGTTGCTTGTCCATTTTAATAACTTGCACGTGTTGCAAACTCACCATTGCGATCCGTCACCTTTGCGTCCTTCGAGCAGTCTTAAAGCATACGGTCTTGGATCCAATAGATACACCTTCTGCCAAAAGTGTTTTAATGACATCCAGGGAGATACAGTTACGCTGGGTGATGATCCAACCCAAGCGCAAACGTAAGTTAGTTTCGATGTTTTGGGTGCTTTTTTTATCGTTTTATTTTTGCGCAGCGTGATAAAGAAAGACCAGTTCAAAGAGATGAAGAATGATCATCTAGAGATGGAACAATTTGTGATATGCGAATGTGGACGTAAACTGCATCAGATCTGCGTGTTGCATCATGAAAATATCTGGCCATCGGGCTTCACTTGTGATGAGTGTCACAAGAAGAAGACCTCGAAGCGCAAAGAAAATAAGTTCAATGCCAAGCGTCTTCCTGTGACTAAACTTGGTGTGTACATCGAACATCGTGTGAATAACTTCCTAAAGAAGAAGGAGGCTGGCGCAGGCGAAGTACACATTCGGGTTGTATCCAGCTCTGACAAAACCGTCGAAGTTAAACCTGGTATGCGAGGGAAGTTTGTTGATACAGGTGAAATGAATGCGGAGTTTCCCTATCGGGCGAAAGCGTTGTTTGCTTTTGAGGAAATTGATGGCGTTGATGTATGCTTCTTCGGTATGCACGTCCAAGAATATGGATCGGAATGTCCTGGACCTAATACTAGAAGAGTTTATATTGCTTATCTTGACTCTGTGCACTTCTTTAAACCACGGCAATTCCGTACTGCTGTATATCATGAGATTCTTTTGGGGTACATGGATTATGTTAAGAAACTTGGATACACAATGGCGCACATTTGGGCGTGTCCACCGTCTGAAGGTGATGATTATATCTTTCACTGCCATCCGATAGAGCAGAAGATTCCTAAGCCGAAGCGATTGCAAGACTGGTACAAGAAGATGCTTGACAAAGGTATCATTGAGCGTATCGTGTTTGATTACAAAGATATCTTGAAGCAGGCGATGGAGGATAACTTGAGATCAGCTGCTGAGATGCCCTACTTTGAGGGTGACTTCTGGCCCAATGTGTTAGAGGAGAGTATCAAGGAGTTGGACCAGGAGGAGGAAGAAAAACGCAAACAAGCGGAGGCCGCAGAAGCCGCTGCTATTTTCATGAGTTCAGATTCTGAAGTTGGGGCAGATGGAAAGAAAAAGGGTCAGAAGAAAGCGAAAAAGAGTAACAAGTCTAAAGCTAATCAGAGAAAGAACAGCAAAAAGAGTAACACTCCGCAGACTGGCAATGATCTTTCTGCGAAAATTTTTGCCACTATGGAGAAACATAAAGAGGTCTTCTTCGTTATTCGTTTGCACTCTGTTCAATCAGCTGCTAGTCTTGGACCTATTCAAGATCCAGATCCGTTTATTAACTGCGATCTCATGGATGGCCGTGATGCTTTCCTTACGATGGCGCGTGAGAGGCACTACGAATTTTCATCTCTGCGACGTGCAAAGTTTAGTACCATGTCCATGTTGTACGAGCTGCATAACCAAGGACAAGATAAATTTGTCTACACTTGTAATAACTGCAAAGGACATGTTGAAACTAGGTATCATTGCACTGTGTGTGATGATTACGACTTGTGTATTCAATGCTTTGAGAAAGACGGACATCCTCATAAAATGGAGAAACTGGGATTGGGCATCGATGATGAATCGTCGCCGGGTGACAGTAAATTGGCCAATCCACAAGAAGCTAGGAAGTTGTCCATTCAGAGGTGCATTCAGTCGTTGGTACATGCATGCCAATGTCGAGACGCAAACTGCAGGTTGACAAGTTGTTGCAAGATGAAGCGTGTTGTAACGCATACCAAAGTGTGCAAGAGGAAAACAAATGGCGGTTGTCCTATCTGCAAGCAACTTATAGCGCTCTGCTGTTATCATGCTAAGCACTGCCAGGAGTCCAAGTGTCCTGTACCCTTCTGCTCCAATATCAAGCACAAACTTAAACAACAACAACTGCAACAGAGGTACGAAACTCGTCGTTTTGACTATTTTTATTTATTCAATTAATTTCTATTTAGATTACAACAAGCGCAACTTCTTCGTCGTCGTGTCGCTGCTATGAACACAAGAACCGTAGCTCCCACCAATGCACTGCCTGCAAATAATGTCCCTATGGTGACAAATGTGCCCAGTGTTGTGCCGCCGGGTGCGGTGAGTCCCTCAATGAACACCAATGCGTTGGGAGCAGCTGGTTTAGGGGTGCAGAGTCCACATCAGCCAGGAATTGGACTGAAACCTGGAACGCAAACGCCGCCGGCGAATGTGCTGCAGGTGGTTAAACAGGTTCAGGAGGAGGCCGCACGTCAACAAGCGCCGAATGTTAGCTATGGTAAAGTGAATCCTGCTTGCGTCCCAGGACCAAATATGCCACCACCACAAATGCAAATACCAAGGCAAATGGGCGGACATATTGGTGGTAATCAAGGTAAATCGTGAAAGATATTAAGCAAGACGTAGTTTGCAATTCATTATGTTTGTATAGGTACGAATTTAATGCCGATGGACCAATGGCAACAACGATATCCTAGCACGCAAGGACAAGCAATACGTCAGCAAGGACCGCCTGTGATACACCGTCAGCCCCAAATGGGCCCTGGAGGGGATCATGTTCAAGGTGGCACTCCTGCCTTAAGGCCGCCACTTGGCGCTCTCAATCAACAAGGTGGTGCCCCTAATCTGCAAAACAAGGCTGCTCTGCACCAATTGATGCAGACTCTGAGGTCGCCGCAGAGCGAAGAACAACAACGACAATTACTGCATATCCTCAAGAGCAATCCGCAGCTGATGGCTGCTTGTATAAAGCAGAGACAGGTACGTCTTTTGCGTTTTATTTATCAAATAGGGACGTTATTTATGGTATTTTTAGGCTCAACAAGCGCAACAGGGCGCTGTTGGAGTTGGTAACAATTCTGCTCAACCACAACTTCAGCATCTTATCAGCCAACAACAGAATCCAAACCAAATCAACCGTATGCAAATGCAATCGCAGCAACAGATGTTAGGACATAGCGGACCAGCGAGCGCCGCCCAAGGTAATCAAACTGGACAGCAAATGTCGCAACAACAGTGGTACAAACAGCAAATGATGCGTCAGACTCAGCAACACCAACAGCAGCAGCAGCAACAACAACAACAATTCCAGCAGCCAAACGCGCCGCCAACGTATCCACGACTGCCTGCCCTCAACCGACAGGTGCCAATGGGCGGCTATAATAACTCCTTCGGGGAGCCACAATACCCACAGATGCAGGCGATGCGTCCATCTCCATCCCCAGTGGCGTCATCTATGGGGCCACCTATTTCCGTGCAGCAACAACAGCTCATGCAGAGCGTGCGCTCGCCGCCGCCGATTCGATCGCCGCAACCCAACCCATCACCACGACCTGCACCTAGCCCGCGCAACCAGCCAGTGCCGAGCCCGCGCGGGCCGCAGCCATCTCCGCACGATCTCGCTTCCTCGGAGATGCTGCTCGGGCAGAATCACGCCAATCCACAAGACAACGACGTGCCGCCGATGACGCCGCAAGACCAGCTGAGCAAGTTTGTGGAACAGCTTTAGTGGTGAGTGACACTTTAAACACAACGTACGTGCTCGTGACAACCTGGTGCTCTGCAGCGTTTTGTACTTCTGTGCTTGATGAACGGACGTGTTCGCTCGTGTTGTAAGTTATGTATAAAGTTAATTTAAGGTATCCCAATCAATTTTCGTGTGTGGAAGACGACAATGCATGTGGGGCATAAAAAGAAAAGACAAATCGAAATAGAAAATAATTTTGAATAAAAAAAAAAGTGTTAACTGGGCGTTCACGCCTTGCAATGCGCCTAGCAGCTAGTTTATAAATGAACGACAAAATGGTCGATCGCAAGCAGAAACAATTGAGAAATCAATTACAAATTTGTATATAATGTTTATTAAGCCACTTATTATGGAAACATTACTAGACCTTTAATATTTGATGATTACATGCACTAAAAATAGCGTTTTCACGAACGTATCATTTATTATAATGATTATCATAGATTATTGTATAAAGAGGAGTTATACAATGATTGTTTTAGTGAAGAGTTTACCTAAAAGTATTTCGCTTTGCGAGGCTGTGTTATAATTTTTCTCTTAGTTTAAACAACTGTAATTGTTACTTTCCTTGTTTTTAAGATATGAACTGAACGGGATTTGATTGCGATGCATGAGCAATGAGCATATGACGGATTGTTACCTGCACACAAAAAATAAGAATCATAAGTCGATGATGGAGGTGGAGACACAAAGTAATAATTTTCTAATTATAAAATAAACCTAAACATAACATTTATACATGGAAGATGACTACGACGATGTGGGCTAATTTTTATACATACGTACGAGGACATCAATGAATGTGTGTTTATGAGTGTCACATACGGTGTTTGTTCTTTGCGAGGTGGCGAAAAAGAGTGCGCGCCGCCGCCACCAAATGCCCCAGCCCTCTTGTAAGAAAATTGTCCCTATGTACACAGAAACTCTCTTCATTGTTTTTTTATACATATATTTATAATTTATATATATATATATTATATATATATATATATATACATAGATATATTATTGATACGATTATTGCGCCCGATGCCGCCATCAATGATGATGTCGATGGGACGCGTTGAATCGCGGCCGCGCGTCTGGGGTGTGTGTAAGTAAAGTGTAATTAAGCAATTAGGGTGATGCAGTTGTCGCTGGTTGGCGAGCGGTGGCTGAAGATTTATTGTAATTAATTTCGTTTTTCGACTAAGAGTGATGCTAGACTAATGACGTGCGCGTCCGGTCGAGCGCGCCCACGCAGATTTTCACAAGTAACACTCCCTCCTTTTATTTATTATTTTTGAACATACAAGAAAGAAATATTAGAATTACATTCTTAGTGTTTAAGTATTATATAAAAAAAAATAAACGATATATTGAAAAATTATAACATGAGTACCGACGCAACATCCAAAAACGATTAAATTTGTTTTCTAGATGACTGGTGGTTATTATTTTGTAGCTAATAGTGACTGAACAAAGATAACTAAGTTTGTCTCTGTTAAGTCTCAGACTATTTTATGGTCAAATATTTGAACATGTGTGCTGTATGCTTGTTTTTGCAGGTTCATATGGGCAATTTGTTGTATTTGCTTGGTAAATTTAAATTAACACTTGAATAATCAACAATAATATATATTTGTTTTAATGAATTAATTTATGCAAGTATATTGTTTTAATTTAGTATAAAGATGTCAATGTTCATGGAAGTCTACTTTCAAGGTCCTGGTGTGATGAAAAGTTTGTTACTCTGCTTCACATTATTTACAATTACTATTTATTGTGTTGTTATTTATCAACTATTTTGATATTAGTATCACATAGGACAACTCAAATATAAGTGCACCATCTCCATCTTGACCAATTAAGTATTTTGGTAATGTTCACATGCACAATAAGTAATGTAACACAAACTTTCCTTTGGTAATATTTTAATGAATCTATTACACATTTACAGTCACTGCATTCACATTTTATCATAGAAAAAAACAGCATTGCTCTGTACAAAGTCAATAAACAAAACCAGTGGTTTGTTAATATGAATGATCACATCTTTGATAAGTCAATTACCACTAGTCTAGGGTGTAGCAGATGTTTTGGAAGAGATGATAGTAGGTATAAATCCTCTCTCTTCAATTGTATGATTGGGCAAGTTATGCTGAAGGTATTGCAGAGAATCATTCTACAGAATGCACTACGCTCGTAGATGATTGATGAGGAACGGAGCTAAAATGTAATTTACATGTAGCATAATGTAGTATTATAAAGCTACTTGTTGATGTTACCCGTTTTTAACAAGCCACAAACGAGCCCGAATATAAGGAAGCTGCTCAGGGTAGACTCGCGAGCACGGCGCTTTTCATCCTCGGGGTCGCGGGGCGCAAAAGGGCCAGGACCAGCTGCTTGAATGCGACGCATCTTTGTGTTGAAATAGAGATGAAAATAAGCGTTGTAAATCTGTGAAAATCAAGGGAATGTAGGTTTCTTGGTTAGATTAGCCGAAGACAATGCGGAGTGCAGCGCAGTTCAACGATCTTGAAACGTCATTGAATTTATTAAATATTAACTAAGTTGGCGTTCTTGGTGGTTTAGAATATATACATTATTAATATATCCCCAAACCTTCAATAAGTCAAGACTTTAGTACTCTTATTATTTTAGAATTAAAATGAAATTTAATTAAATTGTTTACAATACATTGTTTAATGGGTTGCATAGGTTGACACAAATTTTGAAATACTAAATAACTTTATAACTAAGTGATTGTTATTAACATCTTGCAATCTTCTTGTCAGCGAATTCTACGATCTTATTGAAACACCAAGTTCTATTGGACGTATTTTGGTGTGGAATGGTTGTTGCTTCTGACTATATAAAAGTGTGAGCTGGGTTGCGCGTTTTCTATATTATTTTTATTTATTATATTTTTTGGTTTCCATTATTTTAGGATTGTCATATTTAATATAATTTGGATTATTTCATTTATGAATTATGGTTGTCAATGTCTTTAAATTACTTGATACGTGTATTAAATTTACGTTCCCATGCCGTTTCTGCTGATGTGTTCTAGAAATGAGGGGAGTTGAAGAAAGTATGTCTTTAAATTTCAAAGAATCGTTGAGTGTGGCTTAATTAATTGCTTAATATTCATTATGTTGATATAACTTACCATTACTAAATATTTATTTATAATACGTTTTTGGCTTTTTGCCTTCTTTAGTTCTGGTGTGTTAAAGTTAAGTTATATCCACATAATCTTTAAATTTTGTTTCAACGTTTAACTTTGTTACTCTTATTTTCAGTTGTGAAATTGGTAGTTTGTGGTCTCATCATAATAACATGCATTCGTCTAATTGCGAAGTAGACGGAATGCTCATCAGACGTAACTTGAAATAATTACTTCATAAGTAATTTCATTTTAAATAATTGTACGTACTCTTTTCAGTAAATGTCACAGCAATACTCATCATCATCTTCTGCCAATTGTTCTCCACTAATTTGTTCGTCTAAAATGCATTATGGTTTAGACTAACTAAAGTACTGATGTCCCTTAAGGAAAATAAACATGATTAATACAATTATATTTATTTTTATATAACAAACGTCTGTAACAAAATATCTATGTATAATCTGTATAAAAAAATATTAGTAGAGATTGATGAAGCATATTTTCATTGTTCTCAGTTGCTTCTCTTTTTCGAGAATTGTATTGTGAGTACGATTGCACGCTGTATCTTTGTCATATGAATCTCAATATTTGTCAAACTTAAAACCAGTGAAGTTCTAAATTCAAAATTACTCTAGTGTAAGGATTAAATCTTCAGCCTCTAATTTCATGCCCATTTTAATGTCCACAGATCCAACGACACCATCAACTGGCGATTGCACAACAGTTTCCATCTTCATGGCACTCAAAATGACCAATGGTTGTCCCTTTGTGATACGGTCGCCCTTCTTAACACGAATATCAATGATTTCTCCTGGCATAGGAGCACCCACTTGTTTGGCATCACTCTTAACTGCCTTGGGATGGATGTGCATTTCTTTACGTGCTTCATTATCTTTAATGAATACAGAACGGAGGGTACCGTTAAGCTCGAAGAAGACTTCTCGTTCTCCGTTTTCAGTGAGGTCCTCAGCAACAGCCAGAGTCTTGATGCCAAGAGTCTTACCACGTTCAATGGAAACTTCAAATTCTTCGCCAACCTTGGGGCCAGTGAGGAAGACGCGGGTGTCGAAATGGGTCACTGGACCGTATTCAGAGACGAAAGAGAGAAAGTCTTTGGTGACTTTCGGGTACAAAGCGGCGGACATTACATCCTTCTCTGTTACGGGAAAATCAGCAGGAACACTCGCCTGAAAATAATACAAGGTTAGTGCTATTTATATTAAATATATTTCCGGCTTTTACTCTCAGCTCATCTTTGAGTGCGCCAAAATCTAGTGGCGACATAGAAGCACCAGGGCGTCCTTCAATTCTTGGCATGTTTCTCAACACTTTGCTTCTGAAAGGTTCAGGGAATCCTCCATAGGGTTGTCCAATCCAACCTTGTAGATATTCAACAACAGATTTAGGCAATGATAATTCTTCCGCCTTATCCAAAACATCTTGCGGCTTAAGTTGGTTTTGGACCATAAATTGCGCCAAGTCACCAACGACTTTAGAGGAGGGTGTAACTTTAATGATGTCGCCCAGAAGTTGGTTAGCCTCAGCATAGGCCTTCTTGATGTCCTCAAAGTGGTCGCCAAGACCGAGGGAATAAGCTTGGAATTGCAAATTAGTGTATTGCCCTCCGGGAATTTCGTTACTGTATACATCGGCATTTCCGCTCTTCATTGTTGTGGTGCATTCGAAGGGCGCGTAGAGTGTGCGGGTCTGCTCCCAGAAAGCAGAGTAATCGGAAACAGTTGGAAGGTCGATTCCAGTGTCCAATGGGGTTCCGCGAAGTGCAGCAACAATGGCGCCCATGGATGGTTGGGAAGTAAGGCCAGACATGGAATCAACTGCGACATCCACAACATCAGCACCAGCTTCAGCACACATCAGCATGGAAGCAACGCCGTTGCCGGATGTGTCGTGAGTGTGGATGTGGATTGGAAGGTCAGGATATTTGTCACGAAGTGCAGTGATTAGAATCCTACAAAAATAAAGCAAATAGATGTCATCATAATTTGATATGATTTTTATGACTCACTTGGCAGCAGTAGGGCGAAGAAGACCAGCCATGTCCTTGATTGCAATAACATGAGTACCAGCTTTCACCAATTCGTCAGCAAGATTCAGGTAGTACTTGAGATCATATTTCGTTTTCTTTGGGTCAGAAACATCACCAGAATACGAAATGGCAGCTTCTACGATGCCTCCGGCTTTACCAGCGGCTTCCATACCGACGATAAGATTGGGGAGGTAGTTCAATGAGTCAAAAACGCGGAAAATATCCATACCGCATTGCACCTGTTACCAGTGAACCAGTTAAACTTCTATGCTTCAAAATTGTCAAGAATTTCTCACCGATAAATCGCAGAACTTAAAGATAACATTATCAGGATAATTTGTGTATCCTACAGCGTTAGCACCACGCAACAACATCTGGAATGGAATGTTTGGAATAAGTTTACGCATCTCTTCTAAACGCTCCCAGGGACATTCGTGGAGGAAGCGCATGGCGACGTCGAATGTCGCACCACCCCAGTTCTCCAGCGAGTAAAGGTTGCTCAGTTTATGGGAGACGTAGGGAGACACTTTGAGCAAATCATGGGTTCGGACACGAGTTGCCAGGAGAGATTGATGAGCGTCACGGAATGTGGTGTCCATCAAAAGCAATTGCTTACTGCTGCGCACCGCTTTGGCGAAGGCCTCGGGGCCTTTTTCTTTATAGACTTGACGCAGACCTTGGGGAGGTTTTACGTCATCTGGTAGTAAAACAAGCATTAGAATTTTTTCATTTCAAATCCCAGTAAGGGGCAAATATTTAGACCATTGTTTAAATTTCGAGATGGTCCAAATTTTTTCAGCACATGCAGAAAGTAAAATAATATAAACATTCATAGCAAAACATGCACAAAAAAATAAAGGTATATTACGTGGTGTTGCCTCAGGATTGTCTGATATGTACGCTGCAAAACAAAGTCAAAAAAGCATGCTTAGAAAAGTGCAACATAAAACAATAAATTACAACAAAGGCCAATAATAATGTCAATCAACCAAACATCAAACTACTACGTATGAGTAATACTAATTTGTACAAATGATGAGTTATTATTTTTGGCATCAGTTGCAATAACATAGAAATTATTAAAAACCACAGAAATAAAAGGAAACTCATAGAAATAGATGTCAATTTGCAATTCTACATAGTTAGTCAAAAACGATTTGTATAATTGCAACCAAAACCAATAGAAATCAACGCATCCGCTTTTCATAATATTCTATAGACCAATTTAAAACCTTTAAAACATGTGGTGCTACCTGCTCTCTTTGTGAATTTAATGTTGCGCTCCTCGCGAGACGATGTCGTTTCCTGGTAGTCTACATTGATACATAGTGATTAAGTCAACAACACTCCACAAATATTGAAGAAGTTAAACTACAAGTTTGCTTATTTCGTGATACTTAAAACTCAAAGTCAAATATTGTGCAGTTGAAATGTTTTGAATTTGGTCAAATTTTATTTTACCTTGAGATACAGCTGGAATAAAAGGTACGATCTCTGCTGGTTTCAAGTTGGTCGCAAGTGGAGTAGTTGGACCATTGACCAGAACTTGACCAATGTAGTTGAGCAACTTCTGGGCGCGATTTCTGGTTGGTGTAAAGTTGAAGAGTTGTGGATTCTCGTCGATGAAGTATGTGTCGACGGCACCGTTGAGGAACTTTTGGTTTTCAAGTACGTTCAGCAAGAATGGGATGTTTGTCTTCACGCCACGGACACGGAATTCTCGAAGACAACGGTTCATTTTAGCGCAGGAACTTTGAAGGTCGCGGGAGTGAGTGATGACTTTGCACAGCAGAGAGTCGTAGTATGGGGAAATGATAGCTCCAGCAAAGGCGGAAGCTCCGTCAAGACGAATACCCATACCTTCACCGCTACGAAATACTTCGATTCTGCCAGTGTCAGGTTGGAAACCTTTGGCTGGATCTTCAGTGGTAACACGACATTGGATAGCAAAGCCCTACAACAATACTTAATTACTCTCTTTCAATGGGAATGTTTTACTACTTTTACATTTGTGCCAATGTTCTCTTGCTTAAGTCCCAACTCTGGTAAAGTCATTCCTTCAGCAACTCTAATTTGGGACTGTACCAGATCAACTCCAGTGATCTCTTCAGTCACAGTGTGCTCTACTTGTAACCTAGCGTTGACTTCAATGAAGTAGAAGTTGCCACTTTCATCACAGAGGAATTCAACAGTTCCAGCGTTTTCGTACCCAACATGACGGGCTAATTTAACTGCACAGTCTAACATTTTTTTGCGTGTGGCTGCGTCCAAATGAGGTGCCGGTGCCATTTCTACAACTTTCTGATGTCTTCTCTGTACGGAACAATCACGTTCATAGAGATGGACTACATTGCCTGCTTTGTCTCCGAGGAGTTGTACTTCAATATGACGGGGTCGTTCGATGAATTTTTCGATAAACATGGCACCGTTACCAAATGCAGCCTTAGCTTCAGAGGAAGCACGTTGGAAGTTCTCTTCTACTTCATCCATTTTACGAACAACACGCATACCACGACCACCTCCACCATATGCAGCCTAAAATTTGTTAAATTTTATTATTAACTTTTTGTATTGGATGCCTAATTCTTAGAGAGAATGGATATTACAATACTGCACTACGTGCGGTGTCGTGCGATTTAAAATAGCACCACGATCAAAAGAGGACTGGTAATTCTTAATTCTACGAACGACCTTTGCTAATCTGCTAAGGAATGCGGAACAGTAGCGTGAGGTATAGGCACTATAATTCTCGTGGGAACCGTTCAATCAGACGATTAAAATTTAAATGAAACCTTTTAAATAGAGTTCGCTAAAAACGAACAAAACGGCATTACCTTAAATATAACTGGTAATCCGTGTGTCTGACAGAAGTCCACTGCTTCCTGTGTAGCTGTAATGGGACCATCAGTTCCAGGAACAATTGGAACTCCTTAAAACATACAGAAACAGTCTATTAACCATCTTTAAAGATTTGAAATATAATTTTTGTCATACCTGCTCCAATAGCAGCAATTCGAGCTGCTACTTTATCACCCATCTGTTGTACTACTTTTGGAGCAGGTCCAATAAATCTCATTCCAGCATCCACAATTGCCTGAGCAAAGTCGGATCTCTCAGAGAGAAAGCCGTAACCCGGATGCACAGCATCTACACCATTGTCCAAACAAATCTTAACGATTTGATCAATGTCCAGATAAGCTTGAACTGGAGGTTGGCCCACCCCTACCATGTAGGATTCGTCGGCTTTTAGTCGGTGGAGATGTGCACGATCTTCTTTGGAATAAATGGCTACTGATTTGATGCCCAACTCGTTACAGGCACGGAAAACACGGACGGCAATTTCACCACGGTTGGCAACCAGGACCTTACGGATGGGTTTGTATTCCACGCTGTTAGCGTAGTTTCTGCCGGAGCAGGTTGTGAGCCGGGAATTAAGTTGAGAGAGGCCATAGCGGCTATTTCGATTTACGAAACGCAGCAACATTTTGAGTTTTGGTAGTTAACTAAAAGGTACAAAGAAAAGTGTGGCGGGACATAAAATGTGGCTCCTCGATGGTTCCTGAAAGAAATGTTTGAAATAATTTGTTATTTAGTTGTAATTCAACTGCGAATGATCTAAAGTCCGCAGTACAGTGTATAACATACAACGTTTGTTTACCAACAAACATAGCACACTCTTGCGAGCGTGGAACGAGTTCAAGGTGTACATTGTGCAACTAGCTCTCTCGCACGCCAAGTGATCAAAACACGATGAGTGCCAATTAGACGCTTTCAAGTCAAATAATATTATTTATCTGTATAAATCCATAAAATCTTAACTTACAACGCAACCTTTTGAGCTGATTTAAGACCACTTTGGGTCTTCAGTGTCTTGAGTCGTTTGCGTAGTTAGTGGTGTATTGAAAGACTAAAACTAACCAGAATTATTTCGTCGTCGCGGACTTTGTACCTCAGCTCCACGCCTCACGTGCGGCAGACGATTCCGTGTGGTTCGCGCGTTTGTTTTAATCCCTGGTAGCTATTATTAAAGTGGGTTTGTCTCGTGGCAAAGACACGTTGCGGTTCGCCAACACCGTCATCCATCGTTTGAATGCAATTATGTAATTTATGTACTAAAATAATCCGATTACAAACACCTACATCTGCGTTTGGAGATATTAGCGCGATTTCTGTATGAAGAAGTTGCCAATTCTGTGTACTTTCAGCATAGAAAATGATTTAATATCAAGTTGATATCAAACATTACTGAGGCTTCCTCGCATTCATTATTGCCATTCCTGGGTTATACTTCAGCCCTCTTTGTTGCTTAAGTCAAGTGGTTTTACTATTTGTTCATTTGTCCCTATTTTACATTAATTAAACACAATCACCGACGAAACATGCACATGACTTACTATTATTGAATCAGAGCGAGTTTAACTAATTTGCTGCTATGCATACTTGTTGTATGACGTGCATTGTTGCTGTTACTCATCGATAACACCTTGATGGATATTGATTGATAATCACTCTTAACACTGCTAACAACACAAATCAGCAAGTTATCAAAGTTTGTCACACCATATGCTGATGTTTTACAGGTTTTATGCAATTTACCATGAAAGAGATTTCGCGCATTTCAAAATATAAACAAACAATGCGCCTTGATTAATTGACGAAACGTTTTGAGATAATTGTCATTCAACCTACCAGCTCATTTCGTGAATGCTACACGTCACGGTGATGCCAATCAAATTTGTTTGGAAATATTATCAAGCTACCTCGAGATTTCAAGTAGATTGTACTTGAAATTGAAAGTGTGCGGAAATTGTTTTAAACGATAATTCGTAAAGTTGTAGTGAATTTTATTTTAATTCTTGGTAAATTTAGCCTTTTAGACTTGTCTAGACAAGAGCACTAATCGGGTCATCACTTGTTATCTCTACAGTTTATTCGAATTTCTATAGTTTCTTAGAATTCAAAACGAGGCATTTGAATAATGTGATGTTAATGGCGACGAGGAAAGATAAGAATTGTGACTAGAACGTCATAAATGTCATAATTCAGGTATATCGTTAAAGAATTATCTTGGTTGAATGATGATGTAAAGTAATATTATATTGCTTGATTATAAGTTAAGTTTAGTGGACTAAAAATCATTAACTCTCAATTTAATTAGAGAAATTCTGGTGCGCATTTATATTAATTTAGGTAATTTTTTGTTTAAAATTTAAACTCTAAAGTATGTTTCGATGTTTGCGTGCAATGTTAAATTATCTTCCATCACGAATACACATCAGCACAATACAGTACGCCATTGATATATAGGTGGACTTTGTAGCGCGATTCCGTTCCATATGTGATTCGTGTGAGTGCAATTTTTCTGTTTCGCGTCCCGCATTTCGAAATTTTAACACACACGAGTGATTTCCGAATGCCAACTTTTTCATTCTGTGATAAAAGCAAATAACAAAGTGAGGTTCTATAAATGCCAAGATAAATAACATATTTACCAGCAAAATGTGTGACACTAAGTGCTTATCTCGTGTATACTAAATTGACCGAATGTTGACTAAAACTTGTAGAAATTATTTCTGAAATGTTGTGATTGGTTGACTTTCCTATTTTGCACTCGGTATATTCAAACATTTGAACTAGGCTTGTTTTGATACACATTACTATCACGAGAGCAGTTGAAAGATGTAAACAACTATGTAAAAAATTATCGTAAAACATTAATAACGATTAATAATTGATTGATCTCTATTAATCATTGACAAGGTAATGTCGACTTATCTATTTTGTAATACTTTTCTATTTGTGATTAATGAATGAAAGTTGTCATTACACCAAAGTCTATAAACGTTTTATGCCCAAAGATGCATATTTTTCTGGTTATTTAAGTATTCAACGTAAATAAATAGTTAGGTCATTTGGCATTATTGGGCACCGACTTGCAAGCTAAATAACAATAGCCATAATTCATATAATCAAATATAATTCCAACAGTAAATAATATAGCTAGAAAATTTTATATTTAAACGTACTTCCTTGAATAATCTATCAGAATGAAAATTTAAACTCGTTTGTTTATTTATGTTAAATTAACCGGTTTCTAATTAAAGAAACTCAAAGAGAAGCCTTTGAAGTCAATTTAAAGAATTAAAAAAAAAGTTTAAAAGTTAAGTCAAGTAAGCCGCATGAGAAAAATTCCGATTCCGAGAATTAATCCGATTAGTTTATCGCCATAAACCCGGCGTGCATATTTTGTCTCGGCAAAGGGTTATAGTTCACAAGTCCATACAGCTCTGTTTATGTCGTACTTCCACTTTCTTACGTAACTAAAAGTGATCAAATGCACTATGCAGATTTTTTTACTTTGGAATATACACTATGCACGTTTCAATTAGCTAGGTTTCGATTTTAAATTAAGAACGCTAATTTAAAGTGAATGTTTATACAGTGGTGTTTATACAGTCTTTGAACGTGGTGATTCGGTGGTGACCTAGATTCGAAACCTTGAGGGTTGACATTCGATGATCGGGCAAACATGCGCAAATTATGCAGTTTTAAATTATCCTAATTTAATTACTTTCTTTGATGTGCAATAGTAATTTACATATCTTTACATGACTGTAACGTATTGATTTTATTTTAGTTTCTAAGTTATGTAAATCTCATTGGTTTAGGTTTTCTTTATTTCTATTTTGGCTTACCTTGTTCTGCCTTATTTCTTCAAGTGAACACTCAAGAATGCGCCACGACGCGCACTTCTTGTTTTGGGAAGACGACGACCACTAAAACAATACAAAAACGAGTCGACGTGCGAACGACGACCGTACCGAGGAGCCGACTGACAGGCCGGATCGTGTGACGGTACCGCGACCCGCGACTATTCGTTATGTTCGTTCGTTACGACCATCGCGCACGTTCAGTGAGCACCGCTCAGTGGAACAGCAGTGCTTCGAATTTGTAATTATGATTTTATATAAGTTTATAATGCAATTCATCTTTACATCTTAAACATTATAGTTTAATAGTAAATGTCTGAAACTATTATACCGATAGAATAGCATTCAGCCTTGTATAATTATTAAGAAAAAAACGAAAAGAAAAAACGATTCTAGCCACCGCATTCATTATAATATAAAATTGTGATCTAAATCTTCTAAGGCATTGTACCGATGAGATTGAATACCGCTGTAGGTTGATCAGACAGCAGCCTAGCTAATGTTATTAAGCTTTTAACTTCGTGGTGTAACTAGTTTAGAAAAAAAAAAGTCTTCTGTTTCAATTAACACATTTGGTAGGCGATATCTGAATTCAAAAAACATTGCACCCACGGGCTTAAATTTACTGTATATAATCAGGACATACCCGAAGTATAAATACAGTAGTAAAGCGTTATTAGTGGGGACTTCAAATATGCCAGATGCAATTTGTTAATTGCGCTAAAGATTAAACAATGAATGTATTTCCAAATTGTATATGACGCACCATCTTGAATTCAAATAATAAGATATGTGTTTTATGTCGCAAGGTAAAACAGGTAACGTTGGCTTGCGACACGGCTAAACATTTCATCAAAGAGCTACCATGATTTATCTGATACTATATTATTTATTATGACAACAACAAATGAAAGGTTCATAGGTGTTAAACAGTAAGTTACGCCAAAATATGTTTTATTTGACACAGTGTGACATATTAAAAAATGTATCAAATTCTAATTTTAAAAAGTTGAAAAATTTGTTATAATTACACGCTAAGTTGTGCCAATTGTGTACCACCTTCAAAACGCGCTAGATAAATATGTAGTTAGTTTTATAAAGTCGTCAGTTCATAGTTTTAAAGTATCGTTCGACTTGCCAAATAAGTCAGGGATGTCTAGGTAAACAAGTATCAGGTTTTGTTATTGTTTTCTTTCTGTGTATCGATTGCGACACGTTTCCATTGTGCATATCAGTTGCGCGTCGGCCGTGGAAAGATGCACACACGTTTCTCCTGTTCTATAAACTCTGTTAAACCAAATTTGTTATATAGTTGTGATTGAACTGTTGTGTTGTGATTTTTGGTGTTCTGTTGCGTGTTAATGATCATCATCTTCTCGTCAAAATAAGAATTAAACAACATAGTATAACACCTGGAAAATTAAGTGTTATTTTAAATTGAATATTAAGTCTTCATCATATGTAGGCAAAGTGTTGTTTTATACTGATGTTTTACTTTGCATAGTTACATTCGAAGTTGTTATAAACGCATTACGCGATTGACATACCACGTCACTCAGCTAAGATTTGCCCGGCAAGATTTCCTGTCTCGCTCGTTAATCGAAGTGGTCACACTTCGGTTCTAATATACTAAATATCGATTTTTAGTAAAACACGTGCCAGAAAAATTGCAATATCTTTGGGTATAATAGTTTTAAATTGAATATTTAATTGCCATTTTATAGCCAAAGAGTTGCACTACACAACAATTTCTAAATGTTTACTATGGTAATATTAGGAGGTCTCTAAAAGTAGTGTCGAAATTAAGTGTTTCTTTAATATTTGCAAAACACGCACAGGAAAATTGCGATATCTTTGCGAGTAATAATGTTAAATTAAATATTAAATTGCCATTTCATAGCCAAAGAGTTGCACTACACAGTAATTATTAAATAATTACTGTAATTTTATTGAAAGTTTGCTAAAATTAAGATCAAATTTAGGTCTTTTTTTAATTTTTGCACATCAAGCATCAGAGAAATTGCGATATCTCCGGAAACTTGCGCTACATAAGGGTTATTATAGATTTACTATAGTATTATTAAGAGTGCTCTAAAATTCTAACTACATTCAATTTTTGTAGATAGATTTAAAAATTATATTAAAATTAGTTTCAAGGTACATTCCATACACAATGCAGGTGAGTACAACTGAGTTATTATGCACTCAGTGCGATGTACTTGGTGCAAGAAAAGGCGCGCATTAGACTAGACTGTATATTTGAGCCCGCATGAGTTGCCAGGTAAGACAATAACAAGCGGGATGCTTGGTGTGTTATTGTTTTCATTCTGCGCAAAAGTTGCGTTACGATAATGATATAAAAATCAGTTGAAGGCAACATGCCGAAAACGTTTTACCAATCAATTTTAAGTAAGTGTTATAGTGCAAATTTTCAACAATATGAATCAGTTGCACGTTTACAGAACCGTGATAAAAATTATCTATGGCTATATGTAGCCTAATAGCATTTAAAGTCAACGTGTTTGCTGTCGGAACGTATAACTCATCGCTTTTTCGGCATGTTTTACATTTTAATTTCTAAACAACTAACGAACGACTATGTTTATATGATTTGTACCACATAAGCAGAAATAACTTTAATTGATATGTAATTTACTTTCAGTAATTGTCGGAATCAATGGAATCTACCTCCGCATTGGACTTCTATAGTACGTTCTTCATTCCTGCTGATAGTCGCAGAACATAAAACAGTTCTTTTCAGAACTACAATATTATTTGAATAAGAAAATACCTTTGCACTTGTGATATTTATATTTATTTCTCCTTGCAGAAGTAATTGATAAAATAGTGTTCTAATCTTTTGTTTGTTTTTAAAAGTATAACAATAAATATATCCAATTTTCCGCTCTCTTCAGCCAGTGGTATGGCTTGGTGGTGTAGAGCCAGGCACGGCAGCTCAGAGGTCCTGGGTTCGAACCCCAGCCGCTGCGAGCAGATTTTCCAAAAAATTCGAATAATTTCGAATTGCATTGGGCTTATGGAAGTTCCGTAAGGTTCAGCAACAGTCATTCAAAATTAAGTGACTGCCTACAGTTAAAGAAACTTTCCCAGTATACATACAATACAGTTAATGTATGCAGAACTTAGAAAATAAATAAAAGTCCGAAAAGAGAGTAGGAAAGAAATGAATATGAAATAGGTAATTCCAGAAGGGCACAGAGCCTCCCCGGTAACAGGGGAGGCAGCGATTTTGATTTTTTTACGCACGTGTCGTTCAAAGACAGCCCAAAAGAATTTTTACTGTATCACCAATGCGGCGAAGCCGCATTGCCACCGGCCCAGCCCCGCTCTTGGGTCGCGGTTTTCCTCCAGGATTATTACTTATAAACACCTGAAGAAACCAGGAAGAAAGAGAAGGATACTCATCCCCATCTCTTATCCTGAAAGATAACTGCCCTAAAAAAATTTCGAAAAAATTCTCGACTAACTAAACTCAAAGATGAAAGATTAATAACAACGAATTATTATAAGAAATTTTCATTTATTTTCAGAGTAAATTAAAGGTACAAAAAAATATTCCCCTATATACAATATATCAAACTTATACAAACTATTGGTAAAGTTTAAAGCCATTCTTCACGCATTTCTTAATTGTTTAAACAATCAAGAGCCAAATGAAATGAAACCGCAACTCTTCATTTATCATCTGCTGCTAAAAATTATAATTGACATAATTTGTGCACCAGCAAACTATAATTTCCTAAAAGATGTTTTTGAAAATATTTCTGAATGTCCAAGTGACGATTAATTTCAGCTAGATTCTAATAATTTAACAATATTTCTTAGACTATTCTTATTACAATAATTTCCACTTGTAGAATAATTTAAAACATTCTGATGTGCATGATGTAATGTAAAGATTTATGTAATAATAGTGATAATTGAGATAGGAATTCAAAGAATGTCTCATATATTTTCATACCATATATCATCTTCATTCAGTTCATTGTCCTAAAATTAAGAGATAATTAAGAAATAATTATATATAATAAATACAACAATAAATATAACACACCTTATTTTATGTAATTAGTTTATTTAAGGTAACTTTATTGTAATAGAGTATCGTTGAGTGTGGTGACAAAGTGTTGAATATTCAGCATGTAGATGAAACTTAACTTACGTAATATTGATTTAAAAAACGTTTTTGACTTGCCGCCTTCTTCAGTATACTGAAGGTTAATAAATTATCAAATGATTATAGTTAAGTTTCATCTACATAAAATTTATTGTAATACTCACAGTATTTATCAATCTCTCTCGTATACGCCCTTCTAGTATGCCATAGACTTGCTTACAACCCATTGTTGTTCTCTAACTTTCTCAACCGGGACTTCTAGAAGGGACGCGGTACATGAATTAATTTTCTTGCTGTGAATCAATGATCTGGAATATAAATTAACTACGCTGCGATATTTTAACCAATCCGTATCTATCCGTAAACGTAAACAATAGGGGTTGTTTCTACCAGGCTGTACCTGCAACTCGCGCAAATACCATTTCTCTCTATAAACACAAACCTCAGATAACCCAAAGCATTTAGTAGAAAAATTAAATATAAATCTGAACTCAATTATTTTCATCCAAATTGTAAATAAATATGACAACTAAAGTTTGTTTAACAAATATTTATATTCCTCAAATACCTATTTAAATATAAAGCCACACTTGGTGAAGAATCAGCCTCAATCTTCGCAATTATGTTACGCAACTGCCGAGCATGTACATCATTGTTTGGATAATCACCAGGCATTAAATGAATTACTAATATCTTCACGAACGAACTCATTTCAATCTCTAGCATCTTATTGATAAAGTTTAACTTTACTTCATCATCCATAGGTAATAAATTAAATTGATTATGCGCAAACTCATTGAAATACTCTAACATTATCTCACCATGTTTATCTAATACATCCTTTTGCAGCTTAATAAACAACGCAGGTAATTTCTCAGAATCATTAAGATAACATCCACAAATTTCAATTTCAAGTTGATAGTCTAGATGATTGTATGGCAGTGGTAGATTAGAAATAGCCGACGCTAATTTGTCGACAAGACTTCTCTTATCCGTGAGTCGAGGCACATTATTATCAGTTTCATCCGAACACTTTCTAATCAGACGTGAACAAATATTTTTGTACAAGAAGTTAATATTTTTGGACATTTTGTTGAATTCTTTGAAGTCCAATTGCGAATCATCATCCACAACGAGTCGAGCATTTGTTGAAACGAGGTCGAAACGATGTTGAATTTCCTCCGAATTTGAAAGCAGGTATTTGTAAATAAAGTCTACGTCTGAATCTGTAAGCTTCTTGGAATGCAGTAAATTAAATTGAATCATATCATCAATCAATTCATTGGGAAGAGCTTGCATGACACTAGAAGAAATAGCACTTAAAACGAGGCGATGTTTGTTGTCCCAAACTTTCCCGAATGATGTCCATACTTTCTCAATGTACAATGCCAAGTAGACAAGAGGAACTAACTTAAACTGTAGAACCATATCATGCGTCTCGGGGTCCTTTTCAAAAATAAATTTGAAATGTTCAATCAACAGATCAAAAGCCTCCTTGTTTTGGAGCCAGGAAAAGTTCTTGAATGTTCGACTGAAAATAAATTTCTGCATGGAAACATTCTTCTCATTTGCTCCAGCATATTTCAAACATTCCGTACTGACACGTGCATTTGTTAAATTATTCGCCAAATATAAGGCACGTTTTCGAACAGCTAAAGATCTTCTGAAGAATCTTCAAAGGCTCAGTCAGGTCTTTCTCAGGTAAATTATACATAATAAACGCAAGAGTAGACTGGGATGTACTGAAATAATCCTTGAAACAAAACTTCATCATCATAGGAAGAACCTTATTTAAATGTTTTTGATTTCGAAGACATTTAACGATTTGTTCTCTTAGTTTCAGAAGTTTCTTGAAAGATTCATCAAGAACATCAATTTCTGTCTTTTCAGATGGATAACACTTGTCATTATTCACAATCTCCAAATAATCCTTTTCGTAAGATAAAGCAACAAGGGCCATGTATCTTCGAAAACTTGCAGCAGAACTTATCTCTTTATCAGTATCTAAATCCGAAAGAGACTCTTTCAGAATCCGTAGTGCTTTGGTGCGTACTATGTTTGGTAGTGGAGTGTAATGCATTTTGCTAATTTTGTAGAATAATTTACTACCTTCTCTAATATAGCGATTTTTCTCCAAAAAGTAATCCATGTATTTTATTACCACTTCTAAACGGTTTTCCACCAACCAATTCCACATTTGCGCATTTTCAGCAAATTTCTCAATGTGTTTGTGGATAATTTTAGCTTGCAGCATTAACTCCGCTGGTACTTTAGTATTATTGCACACAACACCCTTTTCAAAAATATCATCATATGTGTGCCACCTTTCATAATTCTCTAAACATATTTCAAGAATTTCCCGATATTGCAGATAGTTTATTTTGTCTTTAGGATAAGTGCTATTCCAATCATGAACAGTATCCATAAAAGTACTCGGCCATCTCTTAATATCCTCTTCATCAGTATAAATATCTTTGTAGAATTCTGGTAAATGAAGAATCATCCATTTCTTGAGTTCTTTGTTTTTCGTTTCCATGACAAAGTAAGCAACGTCATTAAATTTTACTAACCTTTTGGCCAGAGCAGTTACATCCTTTCCATTAATAAAATTATATTCCAATTCATGTTGCATCATTTGACGAGACGTATAATAAATCTCACCTAACATGCACTCGGATAAGATCATGTAACACTTCCCAGGTCTCAGTGCTAAGTTTATCCAGTTTATACTTGTTCTGCAGAAAATCAAAAATCTCCACGCGAATAGATCCCGTGTCATTTTTGTGTCTTTGATTTAAATACTTCAACGCATCTACTAAAGCACTTTCATCATCGTTATTCCTCGCACATTTAAACAATTTCAGGATCACTTTGGTACGTGCTACCTGATCAGAAGTAAAATTAATGCGCTCTTTAATAAGTGGAAAAGATATAGATGGTGGCAAAAATTCCATTTTATCATCGTCCTCCATTTCAAATTTGAGTATATCCACCGGAGATAACAAACTCTTTAAATCATCTGGAATATTCTTTTCACTACCTTGTTTATTAGAGAATAGTGAATAGAAATCAAATCCATACTTTGATTTAAATGCATCCGATAAAAATAAACCACGTTCATCTTTCTTAAAACATCCAACATCGGTTTTAATATCATTCAAATCAAATTTCTTTGACGACTTTGGCAACTTATTTTCAAAATATTTCTTAAACTCTTCTCTGGTCAAGAGTTTGTAGAGTATTTTAGGCCTTATAAGTTTGGAGTATTTGGATGGATTAGTAATGAATTCATCTTTTTTAATTTTCATAATACTATAGAATCCAGATTTACTCAATTTTGGAGAGCCATACTTGAGAAGATCATAATATGTCGCAATATCATGTATTGTTAAGTATGACGCAAACGTTGGTTGCTTTCCAAACTGGTCCTTCATGTCATACTTCAAGCACTCTTCATAGTAAAACAAGATTAACTTAGGTCCGAAGCGTTTGTGCAATTTGATGAGGTGACGCTCAGGGAATAGAATGCGATATGTGATCAGATTTTCTCTAATAAATTTCTCACTACAGACTTGAAGCAACGTCTGGGCTGTTTTCAAACCATATATTTCCACGACGCTTCTAAAAAAATCCTCTCCAATATCATCATGAGTTATTGTTTTGGCAAGGTTGTTAAGACATTTGTTTCTTACAATATAAGAAACATTTGGAAACAATTCATCCATGAAATAACTAACAGCTTCATTTCTGAAGATAAAAGGTCTATGATGCACAATTAACTTGTTCAAAATGTGATCACCTTCAAGGATTAGTTGCTTAATTCTATTGGTCTGTTCAAACTTAAGTAAAAGTATTGTTAAGAATAGTTCTTCTTGTCTATGGTGGCATTGTAAATTACTCAGAATATAAAGCCTTGCAGATTCCTTTAGTGCAGAAAGTTTGTTAATAAATAGTTGAAATTGTTTCTTATGTTCTTGGATAGAATTCCCACCAAGCGAGTTGAATTCTTCTATTAAACCGGCCATTATCCCTTTCCTAAAAGAATATTTTTAAAAAATATTAAAAGAGAAAATATTCGTTGTGTTGGGGTAAAGTTACTTTATATTTTATGAATAAAACTGCTATACTAAGTTCATACTGAAGAAAACAACAAACCGAGAACTTTTTTTTTTTATAAAATATAAAGTAAGTATCAAGGTGAGTTTATCTTAATACATTGAATATCAGGCACTTCATAAACAAAATCAACCAAACTGATAAAATATTATTCGTGAATGGTTGTTGTGTGTGTTGTACCCAAATTGCACACAGAGCAACAATTATAGTATACATACCAATTAACAATGGCTGTGGTATATTATTATTGATTGCACTTTCTCGTTATTAACACTACCAAGCCTCGAAGCCGACTGGCTGGAATCGTCCACATTGTTTACAACGTAAAGTTGGTTATCTCTCGCACCCAATACAATATAAACGTAGCTATCGTGCCATAAATAGAAGCGATTTGATGAGTCATGGAAATTACACGTTCTTATTTAAATGCCATGTATTTTATAATATTGTGCAATTATAAGAAATTCATAGCATTTCGGTATTTATGTTGTATACTCTCATATGTGCTCGCTTTCATTGTTGAAGATCATCTTATGAAAGTGGTAAAGCATGATAGATTAAATATATTATGTTGTGATAATAGTTTATATCGATATATATATATATATATATATATAGTACCAAAATTTCAATTGAAGCAATTTTTATTTCTTTTTGCATAAAAAAACAATCAATCTAGACCTAACTGTTCAAATCGTAACTTATGAATACTTGGACTAATTTTAGTTAGGTGCGTACGCATGGTTTCCTTAAATATTCAAAGAAACGGCTTACTTCCTGCTACCGTACGGCAGCTAATTAACGAGTGATCTGCATTGACTGCATTCAATGGGACCAATTCGCAAAGGACATTAAAGGTCCAATTGAACCTTTTTAGATTCCAATTATATACATTATATTTTAAAAGGAATTAATTAATATGTATAATTTCTTGATGATAAGCTGACAATTGTATTAACGATTATTGTTTAATATAAATTTGATTCAACATTTTAATGACAAACATTTTAAATATAAACAACTTATAGCAATTCTATAGTCTATAATAAATTATTTTAACTTCTTCAACATGTAATTTAATAAACTTTTATTGTGCGCATAGTTAGAGAGACAAATTTTTCAAAAAGCGATTCAAATAGAGCACAACTATTGGAACGGAATCCGCCTCCATAATTTTATCAATAATTCTTCGAAACAGCAACGCAGACGCTTCACTACTTGGATAATCGGTTGGCAACAACCTAATTGCAAGCATTTTCACTTCTGCCGAATCATCCAATTCCAACAATCTTTGCACGATATCAATCTTATTCCCATTTGGATACAACAAGAAATCAACCTGAGAACTAGCAAATTCATTGAAGTATTCCAAGATCATATTACCATGCTTTAAAAGCGTTTCTTTCTGTAACTTGATTAACAATTCTGGAATCTTATTCAGATCATCCAAATAATATCTACAAATTTCCAAGCTTAGTTCATAATCTAGTTTGTTATAAGGTAGTGGTAGATTTGGTATTTCTAGAGATAACTTATTAATCAGCATTCTTTTCTCCGCTAAATGAGTTTCTTCTTCACCATTCTTTTCAATCACTCGCCTGCAGAGATCTTCATAAAGGAAGCTAATTTTTCGAGACCTTTGATTGAATTCTTTGAAGTCCAATTTATTGTGCTCATCTGCCACAACTCTGGCATTATTTACAACAAGCTGAAAGCGATGATCAATTTTTTCTCCACTTGAGAGAAGATAGAAATAAATAAATTCAATATCAGAGCTCACAAGAGTCTCAGATTGCACAAGATTGAAATGAATTATGTCATCACATAACTCATCAGATAGCAGTGTTATTATATCAGCATTAATTGCCCTCAACACATCTCTGTGTTTATTTTCCCACACTTTCCCAAAAGCATACCAAACCTTTTCAAAGTAAAGAGGCAAATATGTACGTGGAATTAAATTAAACTGTAGTAACATATAGTGTGTCTCTACATCCTTTTCAAAAACAAATTTGAAATGGTTCATTAGCAATTCCCATGATTTTTGGTTTCCAACACAACGGAAATTCTTGAATGTGCGATTGAATATAAACTTTTGAAGAGATTTATTCTTCTCATTTTCACCCGCATATGTTAAAGCATCGCAGCTCATATTTGCAGATCCCAGAGTTGTGGCGAAAAACAACGCTCTCTTTCGAACAGTTACTGACCGTTCTTGAAGAATTTTTAAAGGCTCCCAAAGATCCAATTCCGGTAAATTATACAGTACCACTGTTAGAACAGGGAGCGATACTCGAAAGTAGTCTTTGAAGCAAAACCGCATCAACATAGGCATCACTTCCTTAGAACAAGGACGGTTGCGGAGACTCTCGACAACTCGTTCGCGCAACGTAAGTATAATTTGGAAGGACTCGTTGAAAATATCTACTTCCGCTTCACCTGTAGGGTAGAATTTTTCATTGTTGATTATCTCCATGTAATCCTTCTGATAAGATAGACATAACAGTTCCATATGATAAGTACCAGAAGCTACGTCATTTTTCTCATCAATTCTCCTCACTAAAGCTTGAAGTCTTTTCATACAAAAGTCTCGCGCAATTTCAGGAAGTGGAGTGTAGTGCATTTTGTTCAACTCGTACAAGAACCAGTCAATATGATAATAACTATAACATTTCTCAAAGAACAAATCAATGTGCTTCCCAACTAGATTAACTCTATTTTTCAGTAACCATTTCCACATACCCACATTCTGTGCAAATTTTGGCATGTGTTTCTCGATTATCTTATTTTGGAGTTTAATCTCTTCAGAATCTTCAGTCTTGAAAATAACGATACCCTTCGGGAATATATCATCCCAATTATTGTGGTATAATGAATAGTGTTTCAAAGCAGTTTCAATTGCTTCGGGATATTTAAAAAATGACACTAAATCTTTAGGATGACTCTTATTCCAGTGGTGAATTGTTCCCAAGAAAGTAGAAGGCCATCGCTTCTTCCCTTCTTCGTCCTCGGCATAAATCTCTTTGAAAACTTCCGGCAGATGCAGCAACATCCACTTTGCGAGAGCATCGTTCTTGGAAGGAAGATAAACATAGTTACATCCTTGGTACTTCACCAATTTTCTGAAATCCGCGTAAAAGTCCAGACCTTTGGTGTATTTGTAGAGTATTTGTTCTTCCAGCATATCACGGAGGTAGTAAGAATACTGACTTAACATATGTTCAGCTTGAAACATTTCATGAAGAGCTTTCCAAATATCATCATTAAACTCCTGCATATTGTAATTGTTTCTAATAAATTCAAAAACATCTCCACGCAATGAAGAAGTATCATTTTTATGTCTAAAATTTATATACTTTAAAGCTTCATGTAAAGCTTTTTCATCATTGTTGTTCTTTGCAGATATAAATAACTTCATTACTAGTTCACATCTTGCGTTGATATCTGAAGTCAAATTGATGCGTTCTTTGATTAAATGGAAAGCGGTGGAAGTTGGTAGATATTCAAGTTTATCATCTTCCTTCAAATCGAACTTTAGAATATCATCCACTGAGAGCAAGTGCTTTAGGTTGTCGATGATACCCTTATGTTCATTCTTGACAGAATAAATATCACAATCATACTTTTCCTTGAATGTAGTTGCAATAAAAGTGCCTCTATAAGTTTTCTTCACCCTTTTAATATCTTCGCAAAGACGAAACGTATTAAAATCCTTCATATTCTTCGGTAATTTCTTCACAAAATACATTCTATACTCTTCTTTAGAGAGCATTCGATAAAGTATCTTCGACTTTATAAAATCGGCATATTTGTTTGGATCCGCGAGGATATCTTCCTTTTTCAGCTGAATTAAATTTTTAAAGCCTCGTTTTCCAACTTTAGGAGTACCATACTTCAATAGCTGACAAAAAGTTGCAATATCATTAGTTGCTAAATATTTGGATAAGAAAGGCTGGTCTTCAAATTGGTTACTCAGACCATATTTAGAACATTCCGCATAGTAAAAATTCAAGAAATCACATCCAAAACGTTGATGCAAAGTAATAAGTTGTCTTTCCCTTAAAACAACTCGATAACGCATAATAATCTCCCTGGTAAAAACCTCATCACACACAGGTAGTAAAATCTGTGCCGCTTTAATACCATACAGTCTCAAAGTTTCTTTGAAAAACTGCACACCCTCATCGTCCCTGGTTATTGTCTTAGACAGAATAATAAGACACTTGTTTCTGACAATATAAGACACGTTTGGGAATAGATCATTCATAAAAAAATTAATATCTTCATTTCGAAAAATAAAAGGCCTGTGATTTGTGATCAGCCTATTTATGATGCGGTCTCCTTGAAGGATAAGCTGCTTAATTCTATCAATTTGTTCAAACTTTAGCAGTAGTTTAGTCAAGAAGATTTCCTCCTGGCGGTGCCCAGCTTTCAAGGAATTGAGTATCCGTATCCGTTCCGGTATAGCAACATCAGAAAGACAATTATAGTAGTGAAAAAATTGCTTTTTGTGTTCTTGAATAGTTGTCCCACCAAGTCTGTTGAACTCCTCGACAACGACCATCTTGTTAGATGTACGTGAAGAATCTAGGAATATTCCACGATCAATAACATTTCAAGCAGAATAAACATGTTTTGAAATGGTACACCTGTTTACCTGTGCATAGAGATGTGAAATATTTGAACTGTTGTAATTGTCGACAATACGTAAATGTTATTAAAAAAGCATTCGAATTTTAGTGCAAAACTATTGTTTATAATAACTGTACTTACTGGGTACTGACTGTGAAAGTGCCACACATCGATCCAGCCGATTGTTCAGAGCCCACTAGCTCGAATGCCGCTCACGCAAAAATAAGATTCGTACTTGCTCGTTGCTAGTTCGTTTCATACACAAACAAAAAATATATCGACTCACACAGCAACAATAGACTATGGTAACCTCCTGAATGAGTCATAGGATTCTACCAATAGGGGCAGCCTAAAATAATCATGACAATAATAATTTTGCGCAGTTTTATTCAGTATCAGCTTATTTTATAATGTGAGAGATGCAAAAGTAAAGCCATTTCGACCCCACCATACTAGAAAGCAAACACTCACATTTTTCATCGTGGAATAAATCGCAAGATATATTTGTATCTTAGTAATTATATTGATGATAATCAATCCAAGCAATCAAGCATGATCATAATTCACTACAGTGCCATTTTGAACATTATTTCTCTAGTATCCATCATAGATGCCCGCCGATAAAGAATAATTGCACATTGCAATGTAAATATTAACTTAGCCTAAATTAAATTATATATTGTGATAAGAATGATTCAACAATCATCTGATTTGACGGGAAATCACATGTGTTGCAGGATTGCACAATTTGCAATTATTGTTGTTGTTCAGGATGTTAATAATGCAGCCGCAGCATCGTGGACAGTACAGTTCGAAATTCGTTAGTATAATTCATAATCAGTTCAGCATGTTAGCAAGTAATTGGAGGTGAACATTATCGAATAGGAAATTATTAATTGGTCGCAGAACGTTGTTTAGGACCTACATGCGCGCTTTTCTTCCCTCATGCTGCACCATCATCAGACCAGAGCACAGGAACAAAAAGAGAAAATAGATAAATACAATTGAATTAAGAGAAATTATTAGAATGATCTACCACTACCAACACATATTTTGTTAGCAGCATCTAGCAATTTATCAACTCCAAATTATTTACAATTTTACCGCCACAACATAAAATTCAACCAAATCAAACTTAATAATTGAAAATACTTAAACCATAAATTTAAATATAAATAAATAAACTGGAAACATTGAAAGTTGGGATATTTATTAAAGGATGATGCCTCTAAAAATGCCGATTACATAGTAATAGTAAACAATAGCATTTTTATTTCCTTTTCAATTTAATCAATAGAGATATAAATAATATTTAAATAACAAATACGTGTGTAGTGTGTAAATGGTGTAAGATAATATAATATAGTAGAGTAACGATTGTAATAAAGTGCTTCTTAAAACGTTAAAAAACGATCCGGAACACAACCATTAAACTTTAAAATATGTTATTTGCAAGTTATGTTAAAACGCATTGTAAATTAAGTAGTAACATAAAGAAAGAAAACCAACAACCAGTCGCTCAATTGCAAGCTGAAATTGCTAATTTCGTGAACTGTTCACAAATAAACTGAGCATGTACTAAGTTTACTCGCAGTTTATAAACTTTGGGAAGCATTCTACCATTACTTGATTGTAATTGCACTAATTATGCCGGAAGTAAAAGAGTTCTTCATTTAGTGAAGTTTACAATTTTCACACAACCAATTTGCTCTTAGCATGCTAAATTGACGTTCTTTTGTGTTTCTAGAAAAGAAATGGAATGTAAGCACAAAATGGCGTTTAACGGCTTAATAATTTGTTCGTCGCGGATGATAAGCTCAAAAAAGTGGCGTGCTAGGAAATATTTGAAAATTTATCAGCTTTTCGGTTGTTTTACGTCTTGTATCCGTGTATGTATGCAAATTGCGATAGCTAAATAATTTTTGTCGGTGTTCAAAAACGGAAAATACCTACACCGACGCACTGCGCAATGCAACAAAAGTACAATTAAATTATAAGTAAAAAGTAATGATCACAAAAAGTAAAATATTAAAAGCGCGAGTAGAAATGATAAATAGAATAAAATATATGTAATAAATAAGTAGGATAAACAAAGCAAATAAAATTGACGAAATTACTCTACTACTATAAAACTGTTTTTATTGACTCAGATCTACTCGCTTTTTTGATTAGGGTCGTTGTCTGTCTAATACTTTATCCATCGCATATTTTTAATGTCGATCTTTGTGTGTTGCATGTTTGTTTGGTGTTGGGTAAAATGTAGTATTGAAAACTAGAATTTAAAAACGCTTAGGAGCCAGGTTTGCTTGGCGTTGATGAGTGGATGCCAAGCGCATTAAACAGTTTCGACTTGAGGCCAGCCGCCTTTTCGCCGTCCAGCGATCGGGAGGTATTACTCTGCCGAAAATCAGGATTGTGTCAGAGATTGTGAAGAGACAGAGGACAAGAGATCATACGCTGACTTTGTTAACATTAAAATAAATAAAAACGTATGATACCTTAAAATGACATTATCGTACAATTGTAGTATGTTACAGGTGCAATCAAATAATATTGCCATCAACCTAATGAAGCAAACATAAAATTGTGTTTTACTACTAAAATTTTAAAGAACCCAACTGAAAGTAATCACAAATGACTAGAGTTGATAAATGCTCCACCTAGATTTGCTACCTTTAAGTTACGCAACATTTATTGATTGTTGTCCCGCGAAAAGAACTTACCTCGTCGGTATCGAAAGACATGTCTAGAGATTCGCGCGAGCCCCTTCGCGACGTTCGTTCTTTGGCTGAACTCGGTTTCCTGCCCGAGCCAATAAATGCAGCCATTCTGGATTGTTTCACTATATCTAGCGCCTAAAAATATTCCAATTATCATACATCCACCACAATTAACAGCCGATAATAAAGCCACACAATTATAATATGATTCACACATGTTGTAACTTTGATAATCACGATAAGATGATATTTACAAATGTGTGGAGTAAATTCAAATCACACGTAATTCGAAGGCTTAGCTTCCAACAATTTCAATGTCTACTAAACTCAAGACCTGTGAATAGTTTCGGATGAACTTACTTGTTGCACATGCTGCAGCAGCGTAGCGTAAAACAAAGATTAAATGAATAAATGTATTAAGCATTGAGCATAATTAAAACATTGTTTAGACTTAAATTAAATTTGTTAAAAACAAATTAGATATAGATCAAAATATAGCAGAGCAAAAGATGAATGTGAACCAATACTTTTCCTCTGAACTGCAGAATAATAACTTAGTGACTTACTTCTTTGCGTGAGCGTAACGCGCAATCCTCCAAGGTCTCCGCCGCTTCGTACTTTCCCTGGCGACGATACAACGCTCCCAGATTCTTCAACGTCGTCGTGACTGTGGGCGAGTCCACCTTGGCGGCTTTGTGCCAGCCTCCATACTCGCCGTAGGGCGCATTTTCCCTGTTACGAGCTTTGTTCTCTTCACGCTCCTCCGCCACCTGCCAGATTGGCTTGTTGTCGCCTGCAGGAAGACACAAACAACGCCGAGATAAAACGACATGTGCAAACGGGCTCGAAAGATTGCTAGTATGTTCGCATCCAACACACAACCAGAATGACAAAAAGAAAATAAATTTATAGAGGTATGATACAAAGTTCTGCAATGGCAAGGAGTGCGTACAAATGAAAAACACTAGCAATTAAACATGCCCAGAAAAAAATTGCGTTTATTTAATTGCACACAAACACACAACACAATAACCCTCCATTCGTTGAAATGCAAAGCGCATTATAGGCAATAAATTTATTTTAAAAATATATTATTCAGTAATAAGTCACTATAGCTCGTAATCGATTGTGAAATCGTTAATAATGTCACATGCAAACTTTAGAACTTAAGCACCGCTTTTTACAGCTACTTTTGTAATATCAGCTTGTAGTGAACAAAATACATCTGTGCATCAGGTACTACGCCTAGCACTAGACTCATAAAATATAAACTCGATAATATAATAACATGCAAAAAATAAAATCATTATTACTGCCCGCTTTGTACATGGTTTATTTGTCAGGAGGTGCAGATTGTAGCTTACCGTCAATAGTGCCGAATTCACGCTCGTGTGCTCGGTTGAGGATCTGCTTGTAAAGGACTTCCGCTTCTCGATACTTGCTCTGCTTAAGGTAGCAGGACGCAAGGTTGTTTTTCGTCTTCGCCACATTGGCATCGTCCGGTCCTAGTCGTTGCTCATATATTTCCAGTGCGCGTTGGTAGTATCTTTCAACTTCCTCATATTTCCCCTAAAAACGACAGTATCGAACCAATAATAATTAATATTTTAGAATAAATTCTTACCTGATTTTGACATAACAAAGCCAAATTATTCAACTGTTTCGCTACATCAGGATGCTCCCTGCCTAAAACTTTTTCTCTAATTTCCAAAGCGCGCTTGCAGAGTGGTTCCGCTTCCTTATACTTGCCGCGTTTGCCATAGAGCACAGCCAAATTATTCAAAGTAGCCGCAACAGCCGGATGATTCTCCCCTAGAGTCTTTTCTCGAATAGCCAAAGCATCGTTCAGCAAATTCGCGGCTTCCTTGTACTTATTCTGATCTCGATACACCAAGGCCAAGATGTTCAACATCGTGGCAACATCTGGATGATCGTGTCCGCTAGTCTTCTCCAAATCTTCTAAAGCTTGCTTGCATAGAGGAACTGCAACCTCGTAACGTCCCTGCGACGCATATTGTATTACCAAGTTGTGCAGAGTGCGCAAACGCGCGGGGATCTCATATCCAGCATTCACTTGTTGTGCGAGTTGACTTGGAGGCGTTGGAGACATATCTAGACATAAAAAATTAATTCATAGTTACCTAGATTCACCCGGAACTTACTATTACGTTCTTCATTATCATCATCCGGAAACAAATCAACAACGGGATCATTCTTTTCAATGCGCGACTGTTCCAATTGGTTATCTTCATTGGCATCCTGGTCATATCTCCTAACAGACGCCATGAACTCTAAATGTCGCTTCTCTTCCTCCAACTGGGCGACAGCTTGTTCGCTAGCCTGCAGACGTTGCTGCGTCGAAGCTAACTCATCACGAAGCCATGCATTTTCTTGACATAAGCGTCGAACTTGCGTGCGCAGTTTTTGTTTCTCTGCTTCGACCATTTGTAGATGTGAGGCGAGAGCCATAATGACCTTAAATTTAATACCCGCATTCAAGATGTTTGTTCCAACAAAGGATAATTTGATAGTATGACACTTACTTGTGCTTCTCCTAAGCCGAGTTCAATCATCTCTGCACTTTGCTGCACGAGTCCAGCTCGCTCATTGGCGATTGGATCAGGTGCTTCATGCAGACCATGAAGAATACCTGCATGTTCAGAGCGTAGTGCCTCCAGGCCCTGTGCGACCGTGCGCACTGCCTGGACGATCTCCTCCTGATTCATTGCCGTCATCTTGCCAAAGCTCTCAATCTTCTTGCTGAAATGAAAAGTACAATTTAGTGGTCGTAAACAAGTTATGAAGTGTTATAGTATGAATCAAAGACTCACATTCTATAGGCGTTAATGGTCTTAGACATGGCGAATACTTTATTGAGCTGCTTTTTAAGTAATAAAATAGCTTAATATTATTTGATTACGAGCCCGTAATAATTGCAAAAATCGTAGCAAATTCAGCGTAAAAATATAAATATCACAAGCTTTTTATAAGAGTACCAATTGCGTATCTATTAATATATTGAGGATGATTAATTTTGTGTGCTCCTTTTCAATTGGTTGCAAATGTCATAAGTTCGTGTCATCCCTTTCTCTTAGACTTTCTTTAACTTCTCCTATTTTTAAAGTTTTACAAAAATAGTATCGGTTTGAGTTACGACTCCTCCAACTTTGGTGGACTATGTGGTTAATTCGCCGTAACCTTTATGCAATCCATGTAGACCGCATCAATCGACGAATGCACCGCGATTCCGCGAATAAAATGGATGACCGGATGACAAAGCCAATAATCCTTGGTATGGTTCGTTTTGCTGCATCGGCGAAACGTGCCTCGCATTCGGATTGCGTCGCAATGCCGTTCATTTGGACTTATTATCCCTATGCGTAACAACGCAACAATAAGACCGGCGGCGGAAAGTCGGCAAATGAAAAATCGATCGAAAATTGTATGCACTCGACAATCACAAGCTTCAAACACAATTCACGCACACTTTACACGAGAAAGGAAATCGATATTTTACGTAATACCATGCATTAATTGAAATTTGAATAAATATTATCGTGGTACAGTTATGTACTTTGTTATGTTTGATTTCTCACGTGTGTGTACGTAAGTGGCTTAAATGTGATTTTAATGAATTTACAGTCACGATGCAAACAATAAACGAAACGCTTGATATAATCTAATTTTCCTTCTCCAATTTTATCGAACGTGAAGAACTAATGTTTATATTATTTACACGCCCTTATTTCGTCGTACGTATGTCGTAAAGCGCGTAGATTGTGACTAGCAAGACGGAAAATACGGCCGATCCAGTATTGATCGAATTTTCGCCGTTCACATTTCGAGCGTAGAGGGTGCGCACCGCGGGCGTGTTCGTAGCAAACTGACGCGAGCGACGTCCTGACGTGGAAATGGAAAATGAACGCTAGAGGCGCGTCGCGACGCCGATGTAAAATCGACAAGTGCGCAGAATGACCAAACAGTCAACCACTTGCAAAGCTAACAAAGAGTAAACTTAAACCAAACCAACAAGAAACGCAAACATTTCTATAAACACACTTCAATGAAATTTCATTATCAAGAAAATGTAAGAAACTTGTTAAAAGCATTGAGGTTTTGTTTCAGTAGGAAATTAAGTTGAAAACGTTGTAATTTATACTTGCACTACTTTTCTCATTCCGGTTGAGTTTCAATGACTTTCAAGTCAACTTCTTAACGTCACATTTTATTCGCTAGACTACAATAATATGAAACAAGTCAGCATTAACAATGTACGTACTCGTGCAAAGCAATTTAAAACAACGCCTCCAGTTACCACAAAACATTCATCCAACCCACTACCTAAACTGTAACTTTGTAGCACCTCCGAAGAAATAAAACCGCAAATTTGCGTTTACCCACTTTGTCAACTCCTGAAGCATCCTTAACATAAAACAACACTTCTTACAACTTTCCTGCTGCATTCAATTGTAACTTATTAGAACCTGAAGTAACAAACTCCAGTACCGAACCGAACCAGTAACCACCAGCACTAACCGTGAAAGAAATGTACCGTCGTGTAACATTTTAATTATATTTAATTAGACTTTGGTAACCAATGGCATGGAGTAGGAGGAAGACACTCTGTATAACTGAGTATAGACAGTTAGTCATTAGTCATTGCATTACACACGTTAATTTTTACATTAAAATGAACGTGATGCAAATTTTAATTAAAGTTGCTGATTCTATATTAGTTAATTAATTTGGTTATAATAATGATGGATATAAATACAATGAGTATATAATCAAATATTGAATTAACTAACTCATTGATTCAAGAGTTGAAAGATATTTTAAAAATTTATTCATCCAAGCTTTGTTACTCTAAACTTCTCTACGTCTGCGTCGCATGGGACAATGGCAAATAATATAAAATATCACTAACAAACCGCGAGTGAGTCAGCAGAACAAAAACGACATTCAATCTCATACAAAGTGTTACCAGGCTTGTCTACTGTGCGTTGAAAGAGGGTTCCAGATGGTAAGTAATGTTTATTACATTTATCAATTATAAAACATGTTACTTAACGAGGACAGAGCATACGAAAGAAATACAGCAATTGAGTGGACAACACAATTTTGTTTTACGTCCCAATTCGACCTTAACATGTGATCTAAAATTACATTTCGTAATTAATTCCAGTTTTCCAGTCTGCGCCCGTTCGCTGCCTATTTTTCAAAGCAATTCGAATTTAGATTACGTCGGCATACTATGGATCTGTGATTCACCATGTACGCATGCATCAAACAAGATGAAAAGTAAATGTTCTACTCACTCGTAGAACCTTCTTTCTGTTTTTCTATATTTCGTTGGAGCATTTTGTTGGGTTGGCAATGTTCAGGCGCAAAAACAATTTCTCTGCAATTATGCGGAAAAATAAAAGTGTGCAAGCCTAGGCAACTAAATAAAGAAAAGTCCACACTTCGTAGAGTCAGTGAAATATAAAATTCAACTGATTTTATTAATGCATTTGCGTGTTGTATGTTGGCACAATTTACATGCTGTTCAATTCTAAGTTTATTATTTATATTTTTTCAAGAATTTATAGGAGTACCTCTCCTAAAATTTATGACATGCAAAGGTAATTTCGCTACTTTCATGCTTTATGTGAGCTGACTTCACGCATGAATAACACTGCATTGACGTGCTCACAATTCACCTGTCTCCGCTTCAGGCAACTTATTGTTAAATGTCACGCTGTGTATTCACGCGTTAAAATGAATAAACTGAACATGAAATGAACATTGTACCTAAAATGTAAATCTTGCCAATATATTAATACATCACTTGAAAATTCTCCGAACGTATTTATTTAATCAGTATTCTAAAAACCCAAGAAGCAATATTTCCATTCTAGCTTCAGTGCGTTCAAGGGTACTCACTGCTCTCTACTCTCTCAGTACATGTTGGTAAAAATATCAATGAACGATTACCTAGAGCAGTGAGTGGTTGCTCGGGAATCTAGTGAGAAAATGTAAATAAACTTACGGTTATGACATAAATGCAATAGCTCCCTGATGGATGCTGGATAATATCCCGGTGATTGAATTGCAGGCGTCCGGAACACTGGATATTCTGGGATTTCGCGGTGCACTTATCAACTCACTGTTCGGACATCGCACCAGCTTGCAGGTAGCAGAAAGCAGCGCACAACCACACAACACTCGATACGAAGCACAATATGGCGCCGGCGGTCGACATACGAACCGTCGTGCAACTGGCGTCCACGTACGGAACGAACCGAGATGGTGATGTCGATGGAGACTTGTGGTAGGCAACACTTGATGCACACTTCTTCAAAGTTTAGCAGATAAATAAATCGAACAGAACCAAGTCAAAAGGTGTACAAACTTTCATATATACGTTAAGACTAAATTAAATTGACGCGTAATAAATTACAGTTGAAAGTATCGTGGAATGTGGTCACGATATGTTAAAACTAAGTTATATCAACATAATCAGAATTACAAAAACAAGCATTGAAACTTATAAATTGTGTCAAATTGTGCACAATTTATTATTATTCTCTTTATAACAATTGTTTCCTTTAATATATTGAGTGCATCAACATGATATATAGATCTTTCAAAAATCACCAAAAATAGTTTAAACATTTGATATAAATCATCATCATCATTTCTCGTTAAATTGCCGCTTGCAATACTGTGACCAGGTTGATAATTTTGCACTAGTCCCTTGTTAACATTTCGCATTCACAATATCAACAAATTCGGGTTTCAGCGACGCTCCTCCCACAAGGAACCCGTCAATATCAGGTTTCGCTGCCAGTTCCTTAGCATTGGCCGCTGTTACAGAGCCACCATACTGTATCCTGACGCAGTCTGCCACTTCCTTGCTTACATTTTTACACAGCCAACCACGTAGGGCGGCGTGCACCTCCTGAGCTTGTTCAGGAGTGGCAGTTTTACCAGTACCTATTGCCCAGACTGGTTCATAAGCCAAGACTACATTGGTCCTGTGAGAAAATGCCAGAAAAAATTGCAATTTCACAAATATATGACTTTTTAAATCTATTACCAATCCTTAATCTTCCCACTAAGAGCCTTTGTTTGACGAAAGACCACTTCCTCAGTTTTTCCAGCCTCGCGCTCCTCCAGCTTCTCGCCGATGCAGGCAATTACTTTGAGACCACATTCAAGTGCGTGCGCCACTTTCTCAGCAATCAGTTCGTCGCTTTCGCCGAAGACGTTCCGACGCTCCGAGTGTCCGAGGATGACCCAGTCGCACTTGATGTCTTTTATCATAGCCGGTGATATTTCGCCTGCAACGAGAAAAACCGAACGTTAGAGCGGATAGATTGCTCAACTGTGGTTTGTGTGACTTTCTAGCATTTGTTTATTTAGTCATAATATGGAAAATACGTGCGTGCGCTTCAATTTATGCATTAGAACGATATGGTGATATCTGTACTATTTAACTACCAGTATCATAGCAACATTAGCAAGAAAACAACTTTGCATTGCATAAATACATGAGATTGGAAAGTTATTTATTGATGCTACCTGTAGATTGATTCTAATGCATTTTAATAGGATGTTTAAGTAAGTTTTATACAATTAAATTACTAAGTGACTTTGTAAATAATAAACGTAGTTTTCTTTGTAAAATGTTGCATTATTTCGTAACGCTTTTGCAGCGGAAAAATCTCCTGCAAAGCAATGCAAAACATGTTAAAAACATTATTCACCATATATTTTACCATGATGAATATCACTAAATTGCACTCCTCCTCATTGTGTTTATATCATTGCTGAATCAAATTTCCTCACCTGGATATGACGTACAAACATACTATGTTTTGAACAGCAATCACATACGTTATCAATTAATTTCCCAATTCGGACACAAATCGTGCACTATTCGCTCGCAAATTTTCATATCGCGATTCATGCCTATTTTTGAATGATACCAATCATATTGCTATTACCACAAGTTACCACTTCGTCATCAAACATCATCGTTATGGTGACGATAGTGACGTCGAAAAGAACGCTAGGCGAGTGTTCTCGTAGCCGACTTAAATTTCAGCCGGTTTGCATCGCGAAAACGAACACGAATGCACGCAGAACACGCGCAGAGTTCGAACAACGCGCAACGAGAAGATAAATGAAGCTGGTGTCCACTGCAGAAGTGACCAAAGTGAATGGAAGATCAAAACAAAGCGCAAGATACGTATAAGAAGAACAATTTGGCCTTAGCAAAGTGAAGTATTAAGAAACAAATGCAATACATTCTGTGATTAAAAGTGTCACTTCTTCTATCAAGTATAAAGAAAGACAAAAGCCAAACATAAGTGAATTGAAACTAAACTCAGCAAAGCAGGTAACTAAACAAAAATTATTATAACTCACCACGTTAATTATATGCATACCGTTAAAGTATATTTAGTAATTATAAACTAGAAGTGCATTTGCAGGTTTAGTTGCAAAAACTTAGAACATAGACATAGACATAGAATCATGTTAAACCATAAAACGGCATACAATGCACAATCAAATCAATTATGACCAAACACTTGAATGAACCTGCAATCTATTATTCTCCTGCCACTTACCGTAATTGAAATCCCTATTATTTGCGGCGCAATTAATGCACTCCTGTCAATTTCAACGCACCTCACGTTTAATGTTAATTTCGCGACGTCTTCACCTGTACATACACCGCATCTTGATGACCTTGACTTGGATGGATCGTCAAAGAGTCTAACCCAGTCTTATACGATACTTCTTGAAACTTCAAGCCACTTCAATGTTTTAATTTTCCCGCATTCCTACGAAACTCGTAAAGCATGCGTGCAATTTCACCAATGCGTTCGGGAATACCCAAATTCCAAACGCAAATACACCGTGGTTTTCCAAACAGAGCCAGAAAAACAACACAAATAGTCGACTTGTCGCACAAAAATATAAATAATCAACAAGCAATCAATATACTAGAGTGAAGAATTCTATAGCTTTAAATTGGTTAATTGTGATGATTAAGCTGAGAAAACGCGCGTGATTCAAACTAGTTGCAACCAGATGAAGAGCAAGTACAGCATCAATTGGCCGACACGAAAAGCGTTGATTCATCTTCATCGATCGGCGACAGGCAGGTCAATAGCATTGGAATTGACCAAGATTAATATGATTGAATATTGATTACTGATATTTAATAATATTCTGCAGGGTAATATATACTTAGAATGGAAGACACCGCAACAGATAAACGCCATTACAACTTATCATCATTAACCGCCTCCACAACATCCCAACATCAGCGAAATAAATGCCTTGGTTGTATGCGTTCAAACCTCCTAACGCTGCTAACGATAGCTGGAGTTATCCTTGGAGGTGTCCTTGGATTCGGTCTTAAATTGGGCAAAGATGAGTGGACAGATAGACAGATAATGTATGTCAACTTCCTCGGGGACATCTTTCTCAGAATGCTCAAAGCTCTTATTCTGCCGCTCATATTATCCTCACTGGTATCAGCTATAGCGAATTTGGATTTATCTTTATCAGGTACAGTAGCAACTAGCCGAATTTATGAAAACTACTCTCTGTGTTTTCTTGACTCCTGCAGGAAAGATTGCAGCGCGTGCAATCATCTACTACCTGTGTACCACATTCATCGCAGTAATTCTCGGCATCATCCTAGTTACCATTATCAAACCTGGTGAAAGCAACTCCGGGGGCTCTACAAGACCTGCTGGCCCAATCCGAAACATTACCACAGATGATACTCTGTTGGATTTAGTACGGAGTATGTTTCCTCCAAACTTAGTCGAGGCTTGCATTAAACAACAAAGAACAGCGCTGCAACCTCCAAAATCTAATCCTAGCGGTAAGTATACTTTTCAAAAGTAAATAGAATGTATATTGCATACAATTTCATGTTTGTTTACGTTGAATGTGACAAGTTGATGAGAAGACAATCTTAATTGGACTTTAAAAAGCATTGACGTGGATTGCACGCTATAAAGTTAGTAAATTTGTTTGATCTTAATGGTGGTAATAATTGTTGACATAGAAATACATTCTTAAGATGCAGCAATATGCCAGGACCAATTAAAAGAGAATGAATATAGGAAATATTTAGATGTAGTCACGCAAGATTACAATTAAGAGTTTTTGGCAGTGTCTCTGACGTCTAATAATTAATTGTTGTTGATGATGAAATGGTATTCTCAAAGTAGACAGATTGATATCCATTTCAAAAAACCTGGCATTTTTTGAAAAAGTTACAAGTAATTACGCCTATTCTAATTTTAGAAACAGACCTATTAAAATGGTCGATCCGTATCGAAACAGTCGACGGAACCAACATCCTTGGTCTAGTTGTGTTTTCCGCTGTGCTGGGAATTACACTCGCCAAGATCGGGGAAGAAGGAAGACCAATGACTAATTTTTTCCAAGCAATGATGACAGCAATGATGACCATAACCACGTGGGTGATATGGCTATCTCCAGTTAGTATATTATCATAACAATTTCATGCCATTTTTCAAAACAAAACACTCGTGAGAATAACTTCGTCCTCTAAAAGTTTAAAGGATTTCTCTAAGCACAAAACCACAACGGTTACGGTTTAATTATTATGTTTTTCATTTACTATTTCCATTTACAACACAGTAATGATTACTTAATGCACCTAGTTAAATAGAATCATCGATGATTAATAATCTCCATAATGTACCGCGTTATTAATTCTAATTTATTTCAAAACAGGTTGGTATTTTTTTCCTGGTCGCGAGTAAGATCATAGAGATGGAAGATTTCGCGAAAACAATGAGCCAAATGGGCATGTACTTCATCACTGTATTTATCGGTATCATCATTCAAGGATTTGTCATCTTACCAACAATTTACTTTATCATGGTCAGGAAGAATCCGATTACTTATATTGCCAATATGGGACAAGCTTTGGCTACTGCTTTTGGGACAGCATCAAGGTACAAAGCTCTTCTTGATATCCAAGAGACACAAAACATTTATATTGTTGATTTCTGTAATTAGTGCTGCATCTCTGCCTGTAACAATAACATGCCTCGAAAACAACAACCACGTCGATCGCCGCGTGTCCCGCTTTGCTCTTCCCATTGGAGCCACAATCAACATGGATGGAACTGCTCTTTATGAAGCTGTTGCTGCCCTTTTCATTGCGCAAGTGCGCAGAGTACCTTTAAGCATTGGAAGTATCATTGCAGTGAGCATAACTGCCACTGCTGCCAGTATTGGAGCTGCTGGTATTCCACAAGCAGGCTTGGTCACGCTTGTGATGGTTTTGGATACAGTAGGATTGCCAGCTGAAGATGTGACACTAGTACTTGCAATTGATTGGATATTGTAAGTTTTTTATAAACTGTTACCAACCTAATATTAATTAAACTAAATCTATTTGATACAGAGACCGTCTTCGTACAACAATCAACGTCTTAGGAGACGCTTTTGGAGCTGGAATTGTTGATCACATGAGCAAAAAAGAACTACTCAGGATAAAAGACGATAATGCCAATGTAAATTCAAATTCGAATGGCACCTCAGCAATGCACGCACATCAAAACAACTCATACGAAATGGATGAGCATGTATGATGTGATATTCAATCAATTGGTCGCAATTTATAAAGCAACAAACATTCATTCACATTAGATATAAGTTAGAATAGTCGCATATTATCCGGTTATAAATACTATTTTATTGTGTCAAGTATTACCTATGTTTACGCTAATAAATGACTTATAAAAAACACTGTCACACCGTTTCCAAGCCTTAAGTCGTATAATCAACTACTTCCCGGAAATGCAAATGCCAATAAAATGTTAAGAATGTCGTTAAGAACGTATGAATGAGATAATCGGCATCATCAACAGTAAAATATCCATCGAGTGTGCATTTAAAACAAGATTGCTGTGGTGAGATATAATGACTGTAGAAACATTTTTAGAAAAACAAAGGTAAGGATGCCTATTCCAACAGCCTTTCTCTTTGCATAAATGCATTTCCCAAGGTTAATAAAACAATGCAAAGCCGCACTAAGTGTCCAAGAGTGTAACTTTTAACATTACCTATCCAGGATACACATCACTCCTTACTCAGTAAGCACTCCACTTGATTCATTTAGAGCTGGAGTTTTAATGAGTGAAAGTCCTGTGGGTTACAGCAAGTATATTATTGAAGCGGTCCTTTTCATCTAATTAGATCGGCAATACCTGCAGAATGCGGTATTGTGCGGAAAGCGGTACTGCACCCGAAATCCTCTAATTCGCCGAACGGCCTTTGATAATCCGCTTAGAAATACATAACAGTAGTGCACGGACTAGACATCTCTATAACCGTGGAAACCACTGAACAGAATCGCATTGCACACCAATAAAGAACTAATGTAAGCAGTTTTGTAATGCGCGTAAAACGTATTTATATAAATCGAAATTCATCTACTTTTGGCCATCTACTAGTGAATAGTACGACTCCATCCGAATATTTTTTCGCTGCTCACAGTAACCACACCATTCACCCCATAAAAATTATCCCACACTTGTGCGACATTACAATATTCCAATGTAGTACCTTGTAAACAACGAAATAATCTACATACCTGTAAACGCTCCCTTGGCGACCTTATAACAATTCTGCGCCGCTACACCAATATTGGCTGGCAGTTGAGCGCGCACATCCTTCAGGTAAACCGCCGGTACGCCGACGACAACCTCGGTGTTGGAGTCCATTTTTCCTCCGCAGAGAAACTTCATAATCTCACCGATGCTGACAGTATCGCCGTTCATCTTCCAGTTGCCTCCAACAACAAATTTGCGGCCCATTTTGGATAAGTTTCGGACACTGCTCAGCACAGCTAAGAGGGAAGCAAAGTGATTGAGGCTGGGGTCACGGGCACTCTGGTAAAATTTAACCAATACTGATTTATCAACGTGGAGACTGACTTAGTGGAGCAAATCAGCCGAGTGGCCCTGATAAACAAATTTTGAACAACTGTTTAATCTGTCACTTTCATACGACCTAGTCGACCTTTGATTTTGTTTGAATGCCAAGTCAGCGGTCACGAGATCCCTCCTACTGCCTTGGTACTGGTAGTGGAATAAATTACTTGATTTTGAAAATTAAGTACTATTTAATACGTTGATATCGTTTATGTTTGTGCATTCAATGACTTGGATAATTGTAGCTAACTCGTTGATTGATTGCATGGAAAAGAAGAGACTCACCTTTATTCGGACAGAGACATTGACCGTTAAACATTAATTTGCTGATGCGTAGAATTGATATCATTATTACAACACAAGTCTCAATATACCAACTTAAGCCTTGAATAATTTATTTTACCAAATTATGACCTTAATTTGATACTCTTGGAAACAGAGGCCTTGATGCCAGATAATTCACCCCCGTACCGTGAAAGTTCGTGTCGTACCTCGCGAACCTGATAAAAATTAAAACAACGAATTTACAGAATATTATATACTTATGCAGATTTAGATGAGTGATAAAGAATTTGAGAAACTAATGACATAAATAGAAAAAAATTGATAACCCTGTCAATTTCCAGTGACTCACCGCTCCTTTCCTACGAATTTTCGCTTTCCTGAATTTATTCCTATGCTTGACACGAGGATTCCTTTGTTCCTTCTTCCTCGAAGGCATCAATCCCTTATTCTTAGTTATTTGATATGAAACGCCACGTTTGGCACTTTCATCACCTGCTTCTTCATTATCACCTAAACCAGTAGGTGGTTCATCATCGTCTTCATCCGTTTCAAGATTTTGCATTTCTTCATCAAGACTTTCATCATTGCCCTCTGATGAAGGTTTTTGACTTGGATCAGCAAATGAAATCTGCTTCACTTTTGTTTCACCAGTGTTTGCTTTGGATTTAGTTTTGAGAATTGATTTCGTGTCTTGATCACGTTTTCGTTTAGTAGATGATGTGAGGACTGGCTGAGAAGATTTTAGGATATTCAGAAGTCTCTTTTTGTTCTTCCCTGATGAATCTGGTGTAGCATTACACTAAATATACAGAAAAATAAAAGGATTTTGATTAATCAAATATGTCATTAAAAGCGACATGTATTACTTCAGCTTTTCCTAAAAGTATTTCAAGTTGTGGTTTGATCTGATCTTCAAAAACAGGATCCATTTGTGCCAAAAGTTGTCTATATTGATACAACCTCTTAATGATGGGATGATTCTTCACTGGTGTCTTCTTAGCTTTCAAAAGTAGATACATACTGATGTTGACTGTATAACTGTTTTAAGAACAAAAAAGGTAATACAAATTCAGTAAAACTCGTTATAAGCCACAAACCAAACAAATTTAACGTGATACAATATAACCCTTAAAACTCACCAATTCATAATGAGAAAGTACCTACTTTAAAATAAGTTGATGATATGAATTCATAAAATCCATTGCATCACTCTTCTTAATCTTTCCTTCCTTGAAATATTTAATGACAGGCTCCAATTCTTCAATTACCACAGTCATCCTCTTCTCATAGTCCTCAATAAGTCCAAACAACTCTGGTGATTCCTTCATCAACAGCTGCAACTTCTGTCTTTTGCTCAACAGTGAAACATCTGATTTAATAACACTACTCTTTCCTTTAACTTCCTCTTCCTCCAGTTCCTCAGGTACAAAATCCAATACAAAATCATCATCATCTAAATTCTTTGCTAGTTCACTCTGTAGATTTTTAGCTTCCTGTTCTTCTATTTCAGCTAGTGTTGCATCAGTTCCTTGAAATCCACCATAATCTTGATCAACATAATCAGTAGAGTAGTAATGCTTCTTATTTTTGCCCCAGGCTTTAGCATCTGGTATGCCATGATTATCATCTTCTTCATGCCCTTCTATATCACTAAGTGCTAAGTCACTTTGATCATCATCTGAGTCTTCTGATTCTTCATAGACCCCCAAAACATCATCCTGTAATATTTTAATAGGTGCATTATGAGATTCTAGAAGAGTCTAATAAAATTACCTCACTGTCTGAATATTTAACACCTTTATTCCTTGCTTTCTTCAGTAGTTCACGATCTTTTGTTGGTAGTTCATCTTCAGAATCTGTTGGTTGATATTCATCGTCATCCTCTTCATTAAACCTAAAAGTAGAAAGTTGAAAAATTGTAAGTATTTATTATGTTGACGAGAAAATACCTGATATGTAATGACATTTTATTGTAGATTCTGATAAATCAGCTGGTTTACGATGTATCCACGTTTATACTAACGAAATTTAAAAGAATTACTCCAACAAACACGTTTTCCCGATGTTACGAAGTTATGAAAATTTTATGGTTAGTTGTGGAAATGACATTCATGTTCGCAACAGAAGTGGGCGCTACGTTAGGAATAAATAATTTCAAGTAAATTAAATAAATGAAGGCTGAAAAAAGCAACGTTTAGTTGAATGTAATAAATAATTTTTAACAATAAAAAATATATTTTACAAGTATAATATTCACACAGAAATTAAATACGATTATTAAATGCGACTATTGCAAGCTGAAACCACATGAAATGAAATCATAATTTATTGGATGACTATTCCGATTGAATTAACATTATCTTGTTTACATTTAAAAAATGCAGGACTGAAAACACTGTACTTAGCAGCACTCAAATGGGAATGCAAATGACTCAAAATTTGTTCATATGATATTTCAACAATGACTTATTGCTTATCATTACAACAAAGTGGGAAAAATGCCTCCACTCAGAACCATGTTAATACTGATAGAAAATACAACTGGAAAGTACCCAACCGATTCAACAATTGCCAGTTTGTGCCACACAGCAGGTGAGTCTGGCAGTATTTTGTCAGATAAATTCCGACACATCTACAGTAGAAAATTTTCGTGTTCATCTAACATATTTTCACGCAAGTATTGGGAATTTACTTTCGGCTTTAAATTTACAGTAATCGCCGTTTATAAATCAGATACATTCCACTAATTAGAGAAATTTACCTTCAAAATACCTGGAAATGGTGAGTAAAGTAAAAAATCGCCCTTCTGAGGTTATGTACGGTTTGAAACATCCAGCAGATTATTTCTAAAACCAATTATTTGCTAATTTTAGGCTCAAGTTCATGAATTTAAGGTGGCCATGTCTTGTGAAGGTTGTTCCGGGGCAGTGGAACGTGTTTTGAATAAACATAAAGGTATTTTTCTACAGATTATTTATTTCTATAAAAATATTTATTGCTTGCAGATAAGGGAATTGAAAAAGTAACTTGTGACTTGGACAAGCAAACTGTGACTGTTATTGCAACATTGGATGCAAATGAGGTATTGGAACTGATTAAAAAGAGTGGAAAGCATTGTGAATTCCTCAAGACTACGTAAAAATCTACCACAGTTGTTTGAAATCAAAGCATGTTAATCACTTATTACTCAATAATCAATTGGTCTTAAGATGAGGCAGCAGTGGTATAACCATACAGCATATAATGCAATCACATAAATCAGAGTATATTTTATTTTACAATTAAATATAAATATATGATGTATACTAATGAAATTAAATAAAAGTATTATTTGTACTTTCTTCATTAGTATCTTAAATTAGTCTTTGGGTGAATTCATTATCTCACTTAGCAGTTTCTCTTCATCTGTTGCATCTATTTCAGACTTCTTGAGAAGGTGCAGATACTTTTTCAGCCTCAGCGTGCGTTTTTCCTGACGAGATTTTTTCAACTTCTCGAACTCGCTGAGATCTGCAGTGTGCAGATTTATTTGAGAGTCTGGTACTTCAGATATTCGCAATAGATTGCTCTCCATCTACAAGTGATTAATACAATACTGCTTATTATTTTCTAATAGTTTCTACTTACTTCTATTTCAAAAGACTGACTCGGCGATCTCATGACTGGTCTATGGCGGGACATTTTCGGCGTAGCAATCTTTTTGAACCAACCTAGAAGCCAAGAAATAATTGATGTGAATCGTACAATAGTTTAGATTCAATTGTAAAGTGATTCAAACACTTCATTTAAGCCAACAACATGACATCAGCGTAACAATTAGCATCCATTATGGGTATTTACCTTGGCGACTATCGACGTTCTCGCGGTTCTTCTACAACAAATTGGTTTTAACAATCATGTAATCGATTTAATATTCTGTCATAGTTTTGATTTAAAATCCGCAAAAGCATATGATGCTAATTTTTGCGTAACTTACTCTATTAATTAACTTTGGTGTCCCAATAACAATATCTCCTTCATCCATCTTAACATTCACATTCTTTGTAGACTCCACAGCTTCCTCCTTCATGCACTGCTCGGAAGCCACAGTGTAGGGCAGATGTTGAGGTACAATACTGTCCCAATATTGATCCCGCATTAATTTAGGATGCTCATTGTGCATTTTATCAACAATCAAAAGTGTAACCATCATATGTCGATCAATCATCCAGTTAACTTCAAAATCATCATCATCTTCTCCGAATGGATTTATCAATGTCTCCGCGACTTTGAGCCATCCCATGTAGAAGAAATATTCTAAAATCAACAGAAGTGGAAAGAACATGTCTTTTTGAGGATCTACAAATTGCTGCGCAAAGACTCCAAGAAAGATAAACGCGTGTACAGCAATGGTAACAACTTGAGTGTACACCAGAGGTATACTGATCCAATCATAGTCTAATAAGCCTCCACATTTTGATCGGAAAGCAAACAATTCTTCGAACAAATTCCTCATTGAAACATCAGTTTGTATAAGACCATCTTGTCTGCATTTGCTGATGACATTAGCTGCCCATGCCAATGGCAACCAGTACTTTGTGTAGCCAGGATATTCACATTCGAGATCTTCAAAAATCTTTTTTTCATCTGTTGTCATTAGACCAGATTCTATAAAGTGGTCTAATGTTGGGAAACGTTTTTTTACACGGGGACACATCATAGTCATTGTTAGAGCGAATGTAAGGCAGACATAACGGCAAATTGTACGTCGAACAAGACGTCCATTATCATCCTAAAAAGAATTTAAATCAGATGGGAACTTTATAAGTAAAAAGGCCGGAAGTGGAATACCTGTTGTTGAATACTAGCACTTAGAAGCAGAGCAATATTATCCGGAAACGGTATTGATGTGTACTGGCCCCACCATCTGTCCATTACTAAGGTGACATAAAAACCAAGAACAAATGATAATGGAATAAAGTTGTGGTATCCTTCACAGTATAAAACAAATACTTTAAAGTTTCTATGAACAATTAAATAAATTCATTATTTATTGAATACTACACTAATTGATTTTAGATACTTTTTGGTAGCCTCATCCATTCCAAAGCGATAAGTTAAATTTATAATATAATAGAGTCCAAGATAAAATAATAAATCTCTCCATATTAATTTATAAATTGATCCTCTCCATCTGAAACAATTATTTAATAATAGATGCTTCTTTTATTGTCTGCAAGTATATGTATCTTATTATATTTGCCTTATTAGAAGTCTAACAAAAACACTAAACTTTCTTGATGTCACCACTTCACTGGTGTAAGTTATCGTCATGATGGACACTCCAAACACTAAACAGGTATTGATGGCATCAGTTGATAACAAACAAAACCGCACTTTCGAGAGATTCAATGTAATCTAATCAAAGCTAACGAAAAACTGGGTGCAAACAAAGGATTGCCAGTCGCTACCAGCAAAAATAAAATATTTCATTAAACATTTGTTTAGAGAGTTGTGATGGTCAGCCGAGAAAAACGATTTAGCTACTGTTTCTAAAAAGCAAGTTGCAATTTCTACGAGAGTAGTGGAACAGTAAGATCGTAAAAAGTTTCACTTTTAACTTTCTTCGTGTCAACAAAATAGACTAAATTCGGTAATGTTTCAATTACTTTACTCTTTAGACATGTTATGTGTGGTATACAAATATATTAATTATATTGTGTATAAAGTTACTTTGACTTTGTCTATTATCTGATTATTAAAGTTTATGATTATTAAGTAGTTTGGATACTTGAATTAAGATGTGAAATTATTGGAAACAATCTTGATGTTTCTTTACAATATACTCGTTGGGTATAGATTCAAATTTTTGTCGTATAAACGCACTCGTTACAGAGCTTGAATATTATTGGAGTTCGAATGGTTAGAGTGAAATAGAATTGAGTTGTAGTTGTATGCGATTGGCTCTTTGGGGAGAAGTTGGTAACCATGGAAACGGTACGTAAGATAACCCAGAGATCGGCCATCATGGATTTTGTTCAACTTTCTGCCTGTCTCTCTCAATCGAAAAGCCGTCGATGTGCTAGCATTTTAAATTCAAACAAAAATGTCAACAAACGTAGTAAACTGTAATACACAATGTAATATAATTACATCCATTTTTAGTTTTTATCATTGGGATTTATTGTATAGACAATATTTGAATGGAATTAAAAATGCTTAATAGGAAAGCTCTTTGAAGAGTATAGAATATGTTTATGGAAAATTTAAGACTGAAAAAGACAACCAACCGACAACTTTTTATTTATAGAATATAAAGTGTCAGACACTTTGTAAACAAAATCAATTATACACATAATAATTAAACTTTGTGCTCTTCAATCCACATTTTATAGTAACTAACATCCGTAGAGTAGTCAGGCCTAGCTGTTCCACATCGATACCCTGAAGAAGTAATACCTATCAATTCATCTCTATCATTAATTAAAGGTCCCCCTGGGTTACTTTCACGCAATCCCCCTACAGTACAAATCTTTCCAATTAAAGTACTGCGCACTGCTACACTAGCAGCACATCTCTCCAGACTTATAATCTCAGTTTGCCTCAATTGCAGATCAACTTCATCTTTATTCAAATTGTAATCCCACTCACTACTCAGCACATTCTCTTTATCACATGGCTTTGACCAAGCTAAAGGTATAATTGCAATGTTCGGATTGCCAAAGACAATATTCTTGCTCAAAATAGCAAGTGCAATATCATTGAGAAAAAGATCATCAGTAAATTGCTCGTGTGGAATAAATTCACCCACTTCATATCGTATAGCGCATTTATCATTCAGTTGTCTTGTACCCAAAACAGCCACAACTTCATCGTCTTCATCTGGTTCACAGTGGGCAGCTGTAAGGAGTGTACGAGAACTAATGATAGCAGCTCCGCAGAAATGTACATCATCGTCTGCGTATCTCAAAGATGCAATATATTTGAACTGGTCTGTGCCAGCAGAATCACCGTTTGAAACTCGAGGCGTTTTTGTTACAAATCCTGGAAGAGTTAGTTAAATTATTTAGTAATTAATTTTAGATTGGATAGTTGTATGTTTCTACCAAATATAGTAGTGATGAATGCACAGAAAACATTCAACACCTTCATGTTGATTGCATGGAAATAACTGAAAACAACAAGCGAGCAAAACTTCGCTTTATAGGCCTATCCTGATGAATCATTGTTTTCAGTTATTAACAATTTCTCCGCATGAACAAAATCAAATGGTTTAATTATCAATGATCATTTTTTGAAAAAATATAAATGCAGTTTGGTTCACATGTTTTTTAAATCATGTTTCTGCTTTTTATGGAAGAAACATTTAACACTTTCCTGTTTTAGTTGTTGATGATGCAAAAATAGTAAAAGTGTAATAAGTTTTTACAAGCAATTATATATATATATATATATATATAAAAACATTTTCCATCTGATTGGAATTTGATGATAACAATGATAATTCTCTAAGAAACAATTTCCATTAACGTCGAGAAAGAAAGCAAAACTGGTAAAAGTCTAATTGGATTGCACTACGTAGCAATTTTGTCACGCACCTTGACTAAGTACAATTCACAATTAAGGCCACAAACTCTGGCTTTCTTTCAAAATAGTAAGTGCCATATTAAATACTAAGAAAATTCGACGTTATTTACAGCATTGTAGCCAAAGACAATTACTTTTTATCAATCATCTATCTCTCTTGCAAAATGGAAAAAATCACGAACCGTTAATCGAGCGATTGCCGATTGCGCTTGAGAACTGTATTTCCTCGTTCATAAATCGCCTGCAAGAAGACTATAGTCAAGACGAAGCGCAAACTGCAAGTGCGCTGTTACTGTTATTTAAATATTTTTCTCGTAACATATCTGATTATGCTGATGCATCAGCCATGAGCCATTTGAACAGCCATTTGAACTTTACGATTAGACAATATCCGTGTTATCTTGACAACGTCTTAAAATTAATAAATTGCAATTCTAAAAATGCCTGACAGGGTAACGGTTTCTTTTATTCAGCGAAAGAATGCCAAGAGATGCTTGTGATTGTAGCCATCACTGACCGATTTATCGCTGAATGGCAGGTAATAGATGAATCGGGACGAAACCATGTTTAAGTTTGTGGAAGTTTTCCAACAATTCAAGTTGCAATGATATACTTACAATTCTTTAGATGTTCTAGTAGATTAGTTCAGTTTAACTATCATTTATATAATTTAAAAAGTATTCAGAAAAGTAAACAAAGAATGCAAATACAATTTGCTTGTGTTGAGTTGTTTCTTTTTACTTGCTTCGTTTGGCTTCCCATTTTTTCAATTTGAGCATAATTTGTTTTCAGAAAGAAAGTTCAATTTTCTGCAATCTTTTCGGAACAATCTGTAGCAAACTATAAATCAAATGCGATGCACTCGCACTGAACTACTTATTCAACAATACGATTCGTTTGCAATTCATGCGTTACGATCATGATCAATACAATTGGCTCAGTTTCATCCCGTCAAACAAACTGAAAGAATCAAACTTCGGCGTTAAACGGCACTTTCTTGTTCAGTAACAATGGAAAGATGGCCTGTCGACCGAATAACCAACATGCAAACAAATGCAAATTAAAATAATGATAATAATAATATTTCAAAAACACATGCTTTGACAATTTGGCATAAAAAATTATGCCACCAAAAAAGCGAAAAGGGAAAAAGTTGTAGTACACTGACACAGTTTCTTATTGTTCAACACTATTTAAAAGCATGAGAATAGAAAAATGACTCAAAAAGATAATTACAATGTTAAAGTTTAATCACTTTATTGACACTTTTTTGTGTGTTAATTTCTACAATTTCTTCATTTACGTATTTCTCTTGTTCCACTGCTTTTGTTTCACCCACCGCTTAGAAAACGGAAACATGAAAAGAGTAAAAGCGTTACTCTTGGTAGGGGGCATGTTGTACCACATAGTGACCGTGTACTTGGCATAAATTCATGACGCGTGTGGAGATCGTCTTCAGTCATTATCGATACTCGTCTTGAACAACCATGTCTGCTGCATCTCTGGTAACAATCGGATTTGCAATTGTGTTGTGCCTTCAAAAATTGTGCAATGTGCACGCGTACACCACTCGTTCGTATGACTTGGACGTGCCCGGATCCCAACCGATTCGAATAATCGAAGCTGATCCAGAGTGGAATTTAAATAACCGGAAAGCAAATAATCGGGGTGAAAAAGATAGAAGTAATTGGGTGCCACAATCTTTAGATAGTATCAAAGCAAATTACGAACCATTTACTCATAGAGATGATAACGAAGACAGATTTAAATATAAGTCTGAATTCGAGCACCGTACTTTGAAACCCAGCGTTATATCAAATAGAAATGATGGAGTGTCTTCTGATTCTCTTGAGGAGGAAAACAAACCAGAAAAATTGAAAGAGTTCCTTAATTCCTACGCTAGTAACTTAAAGAAACTCAATATTCAAGTTGATAATTCTGGTGTGAAGCAAACTGATGATCAATTAACACTCGATGATAAATTTGTGGATATCCCAGATGATCAAGACGTTACTACAACTGATAAACCAGAAAAATCGAAATCCTGGAACTTGCTTCATTTTGATAAAATTCAAGATGGTCCGCAAGACAATCGAGGATGGGTATCAATGGAAGCTGTTCCTTGGTCTGTAAGTAAAATCTCTAAATGGCAAGAAAAGCCCAAGAAAAATAAATACCAAAATAGTAACAGTTACTATGACCAAAGTTCCCGTCCCTCCAACAACGACAGATTCCACAACAACCAACCGGAATTCTTACGCCCCAACTATCCTAAACCAATAAAACCAAACGGTGTTATCGTGGGACAACGTCCTAATAGTTACTTCGACGAGTCACTAGAGGAAGACAATGTGGAAGATGAACCAGTCAACGACTACTTTAATAGAAGACCTAGTTTCCCACGGCCTAGTGCCACCTACGGTCACAAAGTCAATCTGCATACAGTACAAACCTATAATAACGGCAACTCAAACAAAAGACCTTTCAATGACAACTGTAAAAACCACAACCATCATAGTAATCACCACAATGGAGGCCACAGTTTCCAAAACAGTAGTCCTGATGATGGCATCATTACCGATGGTCTTCCCGCCAACTTCCCTGAGCATGAATATGGCAACCGTCGCCGAGGTGTTACTGATCAATCCACTGCAGACGCAACACATCCTTTTAAAGGAGAGGGTGAGTGGGTGTTGTTATCTACCACTAAGGGTTACAAATACCCGCCGAACCCGCGCCAGAGGTCGCTCCGCTTCACTGATACAGTGTCGGACGGCAGCGACAATGCGTTGCAGATGAATACTCATAAATCCGTGCGTCTTACAGTGCTACCACCGCTGAATGATGGCCGCGTCAAAATGACCACAAGTCACGGGGGGCTTCTACAAGTGGATGCTACGTTTCAAACAGTGGAAGAGTCTCAGAAACAACATGCCAAGAAACAAAAATCAAAGCAGAAGACACAAAGAAGGCCTATTCGAGTGAAACCCCAGATGGAGACATTGAAAAGTCAACCAGTAGTAAGGCCCGCCAGAAAGAAGATACCCTATCAAATTCAAACTGCAGATAGTGCAGTAGCAGCTTCAGAGTCGGGTAGTTCAATGTCAGATTCTAGTGCGGTTTTGGCTGCAGTAGGAGCTGGCATGATTCCTGCAGGAATGGCACTTTTGGTACCTATAGCAATGAATGGCAAAAGACGAAGACGCCATGTTGACTACCCTCAGTTATTAGGTGTTCGTTCGGACACAAACGGTATGAAGTTGACTTTACCATCAACTTTGTAAGAAAATCCTATTAGTTAACTAATCTCATAGTTAACTAATACTGTATCTCAAACTAGTACTTAAAAGTTGACATTTCTAACGCACTAAGTTTAACTTATTTATATGTAGATAGCGTTTTCTTAATTAAATAAATACATATTTTATGATAAATTATATTTTAAAAAGTTTACGCTTAGATTATTTAAACATAACAATCATTCAATTATATGAAATGCAATCATAATTTAGTTTGTGTCTGAAAAATACCGTCATTTACATCAAATGTTACTGTTTCAGTAGCAAACAATATTGCTTTCAATTTGTTTAAAATGTAATTTAGTTGTGTACCGGCATGGCAACTGATGGCTTGGCGACTGCTTTACCTTTTCGCCACAATGACGTAATGGTCTTTGTCTGTGTGTAGAAGTTAAGTCCTTGCTTTCCGTAGAAATGCTGGTCTCCAAGAAAGCTTCCCCGAGAACCAGTAAAACTAAACATTGGCAAAGGTACTGGGATAGGAACATTGATACCAACTTGTCCAACATCGATTTCATTAACGAACTGACGAGCGTGGTTACCGTTTCTAGTGAAAACAGCAGTACCGTTACCGTATGGATTCCTGTTGATAATGCCAATAGCTTCTTCCATGGTGTCAGCAGTCATCACAGACAAGACTGGGCCGAAGATCTCCTCTTTGTAACAGTCTTGTGCAACTGTGACGTCTGTGAGCACAGTGGGGCCGACAAAGTTACCATTGGGATATCCTGGAACTTTAATGCCACGTCCATCAAGTGGACATTTAGCACCTTGTTTAATACCAGCCTCGATCAATTGATGAATTCGTTCTTTAGCTTGTGGTGTGATGACTGGACCAACGTCAGTGCCAGGTTCGTGTCCAGCGTTTACTTTTAGTTGCTTAGCACGAGCGATAATGTCGGGAATCCAGTTCTTCGTTTCGCCAACCATGATAGCTACGCTAAGAGCCATGCAACGCTGACCTGCAGCACCAAACGCAGCACCTGCGAGTTGTTCAATAGTAGCTTCTTTGTTGGCATCGGGCAAGATAACGGCGTGATTCTTGGCCCCAAGGTTGGATTGTACTCTTTTTCCGTTGGCCGCTCCACGTTGGTAGATGTGTTTACCAGCGCGATCAGATCCCACAAAACTGATGGCTTTGATGTCCTTATTGTCACAGATAAAGTTCACAGAGTCATGAGTACCGTGAATTACGTTAACAATGCCGGCAGGAGCGCCGACTTCCTGAAGGAGTTCCATAATCATCATAGTCGCGCCAGGGTCCCTCTCCGAAGGCTTCACAACCATCGTATTACCAGCAATTAAAGCCAATGGAAACATCCACAAAGGGATCATGGCTGGAAAGTTGAAGGGGCAGATTCCGGCTGTAACACCAAGTGGGAGTTTATAGGAAACAATGTCCATATCCTTAGCGATGTTTTGTAGAGATTTCCCTTGGAGAAGAGTGCCAGCAGCGCAGGCGTGTTCGACAACCTCTACAAATCAACGAATTACTATCCTAAATGTTCGTAAATTAATCATTAACCTACGAAGTCCTCTTAAAACATCTCCTTCAGCATCAGCCAAGGTTTTTCCTTGCTCTATGGTGACATTGGCAGCCAATTTCTTTATGTCTCTACGAATAACAGTCTGCAATTTCAGCATCAATTGTTGGCGAGACAATACCGAAGTTTGTCTCCACGATTCAAAGGCTTTCTTTGCGGATTCCACAGCAGATTCCATCTCGGCTTTAGTGGAAAGTGGCACTTTGGTAACTATTTCGTTGGTGGCTGGGTTGCAAAGATCCACGTATTCTGTTGCCTTAGAGTCCTTAAACTCGCCGTTGATGAACAATTTTGTCGTCGGCGCCACATTGGAAGAGTATTTGCGGAGGAGATGGGCAAGTTGCATTGCCTAGCAGGAAAATAAGTTTATCACAACCTTGAAATTTATATGCACTATGAGATGAGATGATGTGATATAATTTTATATAGCTATTCAGCATTTTTATAAGATAACACATATAAGATCAGCTGAGTTTAAACTGTTTAAACAGCAATTTCCGAAATAGAATTCGCTTAAACCTAAAAATACGCAGTTTGTTTGATGAGTTTTTCGATTAAAGTCTGCATCGACACGAGAATTATAAATAAATAATTATTTTGCAGTGGCTCAAGGCTGCGTAATTGACATACTCGTACAAGTTCACAAATAAGATTTGCAATTTTCGTAAGCATATCACGAATTTATTCACTCAAATGATAAGGAGTGATGTAACAAAATTAATCTGCACAGATGCAGCGTAATTGTATCAATGTGTTTTAATAAATTATACTAATATATCTTAAATTACTTTACATTGTGACTGTCAAGTTAAAGATCTTATTACTGCGTGCTGTTACTGGTTACAACAATCAAGTGATTTGAATTAATTTACATCATACGCGGCGGGTTTTAATAGACAGGCAAGAGAATATGAATTGAACGCGTGAAACACTATTATTGTGATCAACAAGGTCGAGAATTATGTTAAAAATAGATCTAAAATATTCATACAGACGGGGTATTAGAATATTTTGAACTATTCATATTATGGAACTTATGTCTGGTGTAAAACTTGACTTTTTCTATAATTAAGAAAAATTATTAACTATTTAAAGCCAATTGTCGATAAGATACATATAATTCTCATATTTTCCGATGCAGTTTATCACATGCCGTTGATATTTCGACTATTCTAAGCTGTAAATACACACTAAATTTCACTCTAAATTACGTTTTCTACTGCACTTGCAGGCGCATCATGTGCATCGTCAGCGTGTCGCGCGAAAAGTGAAAATACGATGAAAAGTTTCCTCTAGTTTCGCGTAGGTCACGTTTACATTGGCCTAATTTATAAATAACACTACACGATGTGCACGATGCACGCCAAAGACGTGTTCAAAACAAAAACACTCGAAAACCTTGTCTTTTGCGTGCAATTTGCGTCGCTTTTACTTCGCCAACTCGAAATTATCATCTATGTTTAGTTGTACCATAAGTTACTTTTCCTGAATGTGATCAAAATAAAAGTTTACCTGGTTTCTAGATAGCGACAGCATAATGGTACTGAGAATAAATTTATCAATTGCAGGAAGAGGACGACGAAAACCAACACAAGGACAGTCAACGTGCGCGGCCCAACTGGGCCCTCGTTTTTTCAATTCCACTGTCTCGCGCTTCAATTTCCACTAGGTTGTTGCGGATTGGCTCACAATTGGTGGTAACATGCTGTAAGTTACTACGTTCTAAGTGTTGTAGACTTGTGCACAGTACACAAAACGTGTCAGTTATTACGATTTATTTGCATATTATTATTGCCGAGCGCGTTATCAAACTGGTAGCACCCATTTGCAACGCAAGTTGGCAACAATTTGCACGCGCAACATAATGCGTTTCCATGGTCAAGAGATTAGAATTATCTGAAGAATAACAAAATATTTACTTCAGATACCTACGCATAGACAATTTGCTTTAGAAGAGGAGATCAGAGATATGTTGATAAAGGAGTGTAACGTTAGTTTAAAAAAAGCCAGTTTACTTTGATAAACTACAATTTAAAACTTTAAATCTAGTAGTCGTCATTGGAACGTTAAGCCACGGACAATATACGGAAATAGGAACTTTGCCTTGTTATTACATTGGTGTCCTGCAAATAGTGAAATAATATTTTATTTGGGACACTATTAGAATTTTTCATTTAGAGTTAAATCTGCAATACATTTTTAAATTAAAAAATTTAAAGTATTGTTGAGTGTGGCCACGAAGTGTTCAAGATTCATATTGTTGAAAATTTGCACTATAACACTTACTTAAAATTGATTTATAAAACGTTTTCGGCATGTTGCCTTCTTTAGTATAGATACTTCAGTATAGATACTGAAGAAGGCAACATGCCGAAAACGTTTTATAAATAAATTTTAAGTAAGTGTTATAGTGCAAATTTTCAACAATATTAATAAATTTATAAATGTTACACCCTCTCACATAATTGAGTAAAACTAGATGTAATTATTTTACGTTATCAACATAAAACAAGCACTTAATTCGATTTTTTTAAAATTCGAATATTATAGTTTACTACGTTTGTTGACATTTTGGTTTGAATTTAAAATGCTCGCACATCGTCGGCTTTTCGAGTGAGAGAGACAGGCAAAAAGTTGAACAAAATCCATGATGGCCGATCTCTAGGTAATCTTACGTACCGTTTCCATGGTTACCGACTTCTCCTCAAAGAGCCAATCACGTGCAACTACAAGTCAATTCTATTTCACTCTAACCATTCAAACTCCAATGATATTCAAGTAACCAACGAGTATAACGACGAGTCACTTATTTAATTCGTAAACTAAATAACAACTAAGTTGTAATTTGAGCTGATCAACAGTTCCACACCTTAAGAATTCAGTAGTACAAAGCAAACAACCATAAACCTCAACCATCAGGTGAGAGAAATCAAAAGTACAACTACACAAAGAATGCAATTATTTGCATTGCCTGCTGTGAGTCACCAAATAGAAATCTACATTAATTTCTCAGGACTTCTACTTAGCGTAAAGCAAAAGAGAAATACTGAACACTGAATATAAAAATAATGGTGCGCTCAGTGACTATTATGGGATTGTTTTTTCAATATAATTGATTTATTAAAATAATACAAAGTGAAAACTTTAAAACTTACGCTAAAAACGTTCAATAAGAATATTCTTAAATATGCAATATGTATAATAATACATCTAACAATAAAAATGTTTGGTGTCTCATTAAATATATAAAAATCTCCTAAAAATTAATAATCCAATAACTAATTATCCAACTTATTTCCAACATACGAATATCTACTTGTATATCGTATCATAATATATCATGTCTACCATAATATAGATGTTTAAAGAATAGTCATAAGATACGCTCGTTTACATAAATTTTGATTCATATAAAATGTCGCTTTAAGTATGTACCATTCGTTAAGTGGTGTTTTTGATTCATATTCATAAGATAGAGTCGCAATCTTCGTACATTATCCTCCTAGATAAGTAGTATAGAAATAAATCAACTGTTAAGAAAACATCTGCAAATATTTACACAATTGACAAATTTAAATCACGATTCGTCGTGATGCGTCAGATGATAAAAGTTAGCACAAGTTAGAATCAACACACTGTACAAATTAAACAAGATCAATTTTGCACCCAAGTTGCAAAAAATTCGATATTCAACAGATAATAAATAACATTCTTGCATAATCGTCATTTTGTTACACATTAAACTTTGGATTTACGAAATGTTTGTGGAAAACTATGTGGTAACTCCAAAATCGAGTCTTAAATATAAGTTACGTGTAATAAAAATCTCCGCAAGCGGAGATTGCGTCCATTATGCATTATATCTTACTAATACTTTTGGAATTTATCGTTTCAATCGACATAATACTTCAAATTTGAATATGTACAAAGTTACAAATACAGACAGCCTAAAGCTGTTAAATATTAATAGACAAGGCTTCGGTATATGTTGAGATTTCAGAATCATCATCAAATATTCAACAGAAAAACAGACATTCAACAGAACGAAATCATTCATCAATCAAACAACATCAAGAACTGATTGATTCAGGATGAGAATGATCAAATCATTGGCTTTGAACATTCTTAAAGAACCATTCGGTGAATTTTCGCAGTTGTTGAATTGCCGCATGTGCTTGGTCCTGCAACTTTCGGTTTTCATCTTTAAGACGCCTCACCTCTTCCTCTAAGGATAATCTGCGTCTGGTTTCATGCGTCACCCGGGTTTCTAGATCATTGACGTGGCTGCGCAATTCTGGAACGCTGGAACTGGTGGTAATACTGTATAATAATGAGCAAACACTGTGTCAGCGAAATGTCAAAATGTCGTAAGCGAAGAGAATGTTAGAATGGCGACGAAGAAAGCGAAGAGGTTACTGTGCACCAGATAGAAGAAGGAAACTTACTTCGAATTAATAGAAACGTCCTGCGTTCCGTTCTCGCTCCAACGATTCCTGTCCTCCTTGTTGCCTTCAGTAGTACCCATTACGCGATTAGCTGTATCTACTAGACTACTCCAATCCATGTCCTGCGGTAAGAGAATTGTTTCTGGTCCTACTGAACCTACAGTTAATTTTTTACTTGGACTAGTCACTCTAGGGGAGAGCCGGTCCAATGTGTTACTCTTAAATTCTCCTGATAAGGGACTGGATGTGGTGCTAGAGTTGGAAATAACAGTGGCAGGCCTAGCAGTGGTAAAAATAACTTCTGGACCTTTATGCACAGATAATGCAGCGTTGTTTAGATTTTCCCTGCTTCGGCTTTTGCTCTCTTTTTTAGTTGCGACTTTCCCACAAATGCCATTTCTGTCCCTAGGATGATGATCATTCCTATCTTCAGGGTTTTCAATGTCATCTGGACTAATCAACCGTATTAACTCCTCTTGAAGATTATTTGAAATGTTAGCGCTATTGCGATTTGCAGTTCGAGAAGTAACTCCAGGCCTCAATTTCGCTTCCCCATTAACCGATCTCGGCGACTGATTCCTACTAGAAGACATAGACGTAGATCCCAAATGTTTCCCTCTTCTTCCTGCTCTTGGGGACACATTACCACTGCCATTCGACAACTCCTCTTCACTTCCAACACCGTAAAGTCTATCACTGATAGAACTATCCGTTGAGTGACCATCTCCATTCATCACCTGGCCAATTTGAGTGATTGTTGTATAATCCGCAACTTTAGGAGGTCGTGTTATCACATAATCCCCATTCTCAGTCGCCCTATCGCGTTGTCTATCATTGTGTTGCTTCAGTAAATTATTCTTGTCAAACTTGTAACTCTCGTAATCGGTATTACTGTGCAAAGCAGCTGACAAAGATTGAGTGTAATTCATATGTTGCAACGGCAAGGAATGACTTGCATGCACTTTGCTGTGTTGCATTTGTGGAAAATGACTATGCGACTGGGAAATTTGCAGGTTTGATAGTTGATTGGAGACTTGTTGACACTTGGTAATAGAATGGGTACCATTTTGTCCGTTGCTGCGCTTTGACGGAGTTGGGAACGTATTCAAAGCTTTATAAATCGACTTTTCATCCTCCATCCATCGTTCTTCGTCCATATTATTGGCGTTATCATTTGGAAACCTTGATTCACCCCCTAAAAAAGACTTCTTGCTATTTCCTGTGCCATATCCACTGCTGTTGCTTGACCTTGGTGGAGAGAAACTTCGATCGTACACCTTTACATTCCCGGGAACAGCTTGTTGTCTTGAAGGGGCTTTTCTACTCTTCTGTTCTTCGGGGCTTTCATAATCCGCTTCGTAATTACCTTCAGTATACTTGCAGTTTGGAAGAGTACAACCTTTTCTTGGCTGCGCATCAGTGAGGGGTGGTATCACAGTTAAAGTTACCATCGGAGTGGTCTTCAATAAATCAACCATTTGGTCGTAAGTCAGCGTGGAAACAGCGACTTTGCAAATTTCTACTAGACGTGAATACTTTTGAAGACCTGCAGACGCTGCGGGACCTGTTGACTCAACAAGCGTGACAATACCATCTGGTTGCACATGAAAACCTAGCTGCTTCATTATATTCCGCTTCAGACTTAATTCCTCGACTTTAACTCCTTGTGTCACCGATTTCAGACGTTCAATAACTTCCATCAGTTCATCTCTTTCAACATTTGTGTCCCGCATGTAAAATGTAAGGCATTCTCCTTGATGGTGATAGACCCTTAGGTAATTTGAACCGTGGGACCAGCCGAGGATTGATTTACAAGGCGCGACGAATACTATTTGGCGTGAGAGTTCTTCGATAAGGACCAATGTATCTGCGGATATTCCGAGGAAACATTCAATACGCTGCGATTGACCGGAATCTTCAAGTAAAACCTGCCATAAAATAGCACCGCGTTGGGAAATATCTGGAATAAAACGCGGCCGAATCTTTTCTTTCTTCTTTGAGAATAAATCTGTTCCAAATAAAATCATAGACAATAAATAAATATAATACTTAACTATAAATTAGGAACTTACTGAATTTTCCACCGCCACTATCAACCGGAGTAGTCGTGGCGTGATTAGCAACTAAATCTTTGATATATTCCTGTCTTGTACGTGTTGCCATTGTAACAAACTTTTCAGACCTATGCGCAGCATTTTCCGCATTGACGACTTTAGACAACAAGAATTCAGCAAACGTCTTGCCTTTCGGATAAACTGCTCCTTCCTTAATTGGCGGGCCGAACGGTTCCAAATCTTTGGAACGACTCACAGCCACGCTGTAGTGCGTGTTTTCAGTGCACGGATTGATTGCTCGAACAATAATAAAAACATGTTGAAAATTAGAGCGAATTCCTTGTGGAGTGAATGGAAGTGCTCCCGGTTCTTGGAAAATAATGGTCACGATATCATTGCCAATATGGCGTTTGCGCAAAAGTTGCTGACGATTGTTTTTTGTGAATGGGAGCATGGTGGACACGTGGAACATAATCTCGCAGTCTTTGTACTGTGAATAAATCGAGTACAAACCCGTAGAGTCAGCTAAAAGCAGACAAAATTTATTAATATAAAAGAAAAATAAACAAAGAAATATTAGCGTACTTTTATTATCAAGTCCTGCTTTATATTTATCAAAACCCTTCAACCGAACTTTCTTTCCAATCGTCTCCAAGAACTCAGTAAGCGCAGGATCAGCCTCCTCATTGTTGTACATCTCTTCCTCGCTTGATTGTCCAGCCCTGCAGTACATGATGCCAACTTTGTAGTTACTGGTCAACCCTTGCTCGTCCAGTTTGGCCAGTTGTTCCTCAACGACTGCGGACTGGGTGCCCAAACGAAGAGAGCCGAGTTGAATCTCTGGCGCTACGTATTCTAGTACTTCTTTGGTGTTGATGTGAGATTTGTTGCTGCTTGTTGCTTTGATGCTGGGTATCGTGTCTTCCAAGATGGCACCACGCAATGTAAGCAGCTCTGACGTGCGGATGACCAAACGATATTGAAACTGGACCAAAAGTGCTTGGTGTTCTGGTTGAGGTACTCTTTCCCTACGAATTGATATTGCGACTGGGCCTAGTTGTTCATCAATTCCGAACCAATTTTGATGATCTACAATCAAATGAATAAAAAAGTTATGCTGTGCGAATGAGCTATAATTAATACACAATATACCTTTGCCCATAAAATAATTCTTGTAATACAAAGCACCTTGGTCTACATTCTCAATAGGTCGTTGGAGCCTTTGATACGGACATGTTGAGTGTCTCCAATGTGTTTCCCCTGGTGGAAACTCTAAAACAGCGACCCCATACGCCAAATAAGGCCGATGTAATACTCTATTCTTTGATTGTTGCAGTCTTGTCAAGCAAACAACTCTTTCCTCTTCACCACCAATCTCATTCCTGAAGAAAGGACAACTTGCTACCAAATCATTTCCCTGTCCATCCCCATAATCTTCATCATTGGTCTCTCCATCAGGTGTGGATGACCTCATTGAGGCGGCCGATGCACCCGTAGTTGTATTCCTTCGTTTTGCCAACAAATTCCTCCTAATGCGGACTGCGTATCCAAGATGAGTAGTCAATGATTGACAGTCGTAATGAGCAAATGCTCGACGTCTCGCAATCTCCTCTGCTTCCGCAGATACCACCACACTGGTACTGCTACTACTTTGAATCACACTGTCATCCATTGTTGTAGTCATTACGTTGCGTTGATTCTTAACAGAATTGTTTACGCTTCCACTGCCCCAAAACCGAGGGAGTTTCATACGTAGTTTTGGACTTTGTGGGGTTTGATAGTCGACACAATGATTTGACTGGTGGTTGCTGTGTGACGCGACGTCGGGAGCATCTACTTTCCCACGGAGATACTCATTAGGCCCTGGAGAGCGTTGATCGGTACAAATTGATCCCAAAACCTTTGAACAGAAAACTAGATTAGTAAATGTATACGAGAAAAGAAATTCTTTTACGTTAAGAATATCAGTCAGCTGCTTTAAAAACTGCATATTATCGTCGACTAAACCCACATTGTGACTAAATTCACACTCGCATTGTTTGGAGGTGTACTGGAGCGTACTGTCACCATCGGAATTCCGCAGTGACGAGTAGGCATTGACGCGAATCACCATTCCGTGCACTGCTGATAACTGCTATCGCATTGTTATGTATTGATAGCGCTGTAGCTCGCGAAAAAGCGCGCTGATTCTCTCGTTATTAATCCCAGGGACTCACCGTAGGCCTGTAGTCCTGCAGCATGGCAAAAAAGGACTCGCTCGTAGTGCCCGCCGAATTGGGAAGGCCTTGACCGTCCCCAGGACGATCAATTACGTCAATTGACCCGTGACTGCCGTATTCCCTTTTAAGGGTAGTGCCAGAAGTTGGGGAACGATTACTGGAAGGCCTGGCAGCGTGCAAATCAACCAGTTCCAGACTTGAATTGGACCTGTAGAGAAGGTCTGCGTTGATATGATGAGGTTGACGGCGGCTACTAATGCTCCCAGAACGTGGTTGATGATGACGATCGTTGTAAGAGGCGCGTGGAGCGGCTAACCCGGCGTTGACACGCGCTTTTTGCAGGTGGGTGTTGTAGTACTCCACTGCTTGCGCGGCCCTTTCGCGGGAACGCGAGCCGGGCGCTCGGGAGGGCGCCGCGGACCCGTTTTCTTGCAGTCCGATCATCCCATCACGCTACAACAAGAAATTCATACAGATTAGCGTTAATTTTAGCAGTGTGCAGTGCATTGTAAGCCAACAATTGATTTCTAATTGATTTATGATTTCCAATGTTGATGCTAATTCTGTTTCATTGAGTGGGTTGCTACCATTTGTCCACCCACCTGCTCTGGTCTTACGAAATACTGTTTACGAAATACACAAGCGATTTATGAATGAAACAGAATTACCGTATGCAAATTTCAAAATTCGCATTGCCAATTTTTTTGTTTACACTAATCATCAATTTTTGCATCATTAATTTAACAAACACAAAATTGATTTCTTTCTGAACGTATTCTAGAAATTAGTGACACTCTCATTTCTTTTCCCACTTGCAATTAAGAAAAACAATTTCTTACAAAAAAACCTTCGCCTTTGTAGATTTCTCCGTGTCTTGCAATTCGTCACAGAAGTTCTTTGCTATTTCCTCAAGAGAGATTTTAATTGTGACTCGATGTTTTGTTTCAGCAGCGTGTGTCATTGTCGCCGTTCTACTTTTTATTGTTGACTCGCATTGTTATTTCTTTGTTAAGCAAACATTGTGAGAATATATCATGCGGTAAAAGCCAACATCTACAAGACATGACCGAGAAATCTATTTCTCAACAGCAGTGAATGAGTAATGATCACAAATTTCAATCAACATAAATTTTAACTCTGAATGGATATAGGTAAATTTACATTTTAAGTAGTTTCAAACAATAGGTAATCTAAGAACAAAGTTGTAAAACATTTTGAATTTCAATTAAAATGTATATATCCCTTAAACAAGTAAATTAAATTATCGAAAGCTGATACTTTATAACTTCCTAAAGTAGCAGCAACGTCACAAAGAACAAAACCGTTGGGTCTCATTACAATCCACATTCTTGGGTTCAGATTACTTTTCATTGGTCTCGTTACTCATGCTCCCTGCTTTTAATATCATGGCCAGTGCGTACCTGGCCGACAGGATGTGAAGAAAAAACTTATAGGTCGCGCAGTCTCCAACAGAAGCGGAAATTGCAATGTTTTTTTTTTGTGTTTGTTATTTGTGGCGGAAGCAAGATGGGAAAGTAAAGAATTAACCAAAATCCGATAGCATAGATGCTTTCAAGTTACAAATTTTTGTTGCTTATATAACAGCATCACTAGGTTGTACTTTTAATGAGATTTAAGCTTAATTCCATGTTTTAACTTGTTTGTATATATGTTGCGCATTATTTGTTTTCGCTGGTAGTTAAATAATAATTAAAGGATGTAACACGAACACAAATTTAATTAAGCGTTGAATATGGTAAAATGAGCATACCGCCAGAGTGGTAATTAATTAGAAAGCACAAACAAACGTTTAAAAACTTTAAATGACTTTAAAAATATCGCAAAATACTAAAATTAACTTGAAGTAAAAAAATATTCAAGCGGAACTAGCAATGTTGAGATTTAATATTAGAAATTAACACTTAATTTTCATGTAATTAACATCTGATTTCATACTCGATTATCTAATAATAACACGATATAATTCATAATTATAAAAAAAAAAAAAAAAAAAAAAACAAGCGAAACCAAATGACTCCCGTTGTTAAAATTAAATTGATAGCTAAAAACAACTGATTTGCCTTTTGTTGCCAAACAACAAAAACAGCATATTTTGTAATCTATAATTTATAATCCGTAATTGGATTTGAGGTATTTGTGGTCGAGGGATGTCATGAATACAAACCGCAGCGGCATCAAAATCAGTTCCAGCAGAAACAAATGATGTACAAATATGAATGTGAACCAATCAACGCAAAAATAAACTAAAATAAACGGAAACGTGGCAGCAGTCAGGAATCTAATGTAAACATTTTCTTTTTGTTTAATATTCATGATGATATAAACAATATTTACTTAATGAACTGCATTAAAATCACACATTACAATTTTCTCGATTTCTCTTCGTAGAGAATCAATAAATAATTCAACTTGTAATATGAAATTTAATTGAGTGAAAACTTTATTAAAATTAATTTGTTGATCGATCGATGATTGCGTGAGCGTGCGGTCTGCAGTTTTAATTTATACCATGTTAATTAAGAATAGATAAAAGTAATTAATCTTGTTAAACAATAATTATTTGAATTGCTTTTAGCTAATATGATTCTAAAATTTTTGAACCGAATATTTGTGGCCGAATGACCTTCCTCTTTTTTCTTCAATATCGCGGCGTGGTGGTTCGGCCTTTGATGTCCATACCACATTCGCGGTTGACGTTATTGGGAGCTGGGCGCAACGCGGGTCAAATAATAACAAGCGCAATTGAACCTCAGATGCTTATTACGGCGAATTCAGCGAGAATCCAGCCCACGACACATTTGATAAATAAATGGAATGGGTGAGTGCGCAAACGAGTGAGTCACTTAATAACTTTGTGGGCTTCGCATTTCACGGTTCATGCTTCAGTTAGAAAATTCTTCTGTTTTTACACATTTGGTTCCATCCTTTGGTCATTACAAAGGCTTATTTGACGACTGAATATTGTTTCATCAAATCAACTCGCCAGAAAAACACATTACATGCCATGAAAGCACATGAAAATGTGAAATATAACTCTTGTTATTGCCAGGAGTCCCGGCTAAAAATAACAAACGTGGCCAATTTTTCTGCGCGCAATCGGATTATTGCGCACATGTCCTGACCTCACGTTCTGGGACAGAATGAAAGTTTACGTAATACTTTTCACTGTCTAGTGTGGCAGTGTTCAATTAGTTCTACTGTTTTCCAACATATCTTCAATGTGATAAAACAATCGGATGGACAGTACAATTTTAGTAGTAACCGGTACTACTATTAGGTCACTCATTTTCTATTTCAGCTCCAAAATTAATTCTCTAATTTTAGATATTTTATTACACATCGACGATAATTTCTGAAAGGTTACGGTTACATATGCATTCTTCTGCACATTACTGTAAAACAGTAATGCCACAAAATACCTAATTTCCCATCTGTTTAAGAATTCCATGAAATATTAGCGTTAGTAGAACGATACAAAGTGATATTTATTCCGCACCCGTACATGGCACATTGCACACAACGTGTAAAATGTGCAAAAAAAAAGTACGCTGGCAGAGGACTCACAGTGTAACGAACGACTCCGCAGTGTGCTGTAAATTTCACTTTGTTTGCATTTCCACTTGGCGTTGGTGTCCTTTTTAAACCTTTAGCTGCGTTTTGTTCAGTTTGCTCATTTAGCTTTGGAGTTAGAAAGCTGAAATTGTGGTGCATTTGGCACTTGAGCCACTTTTGGTACTTCCACCTCAGTGATCATTCTAATTCAAACTTTAAATGAAATATTTCGATTAAGAAAAAAGGAGCACGAGAGGAATACTCCAAAATATATTACTGCATTTTAGTCATGCTGTTTTTATGAAGTTCCTTTTCAAACAAAAAGATGTGAATATGTAACGGTCCTCTTTTTGTAAAAAGGTATGGTATGATATACTACCATTTTTAATAATATCCTGGATATGTCAGATTGGAATACTTGCTGAAATGCCAGTTTTCGATGTCACTGTCAGCAGTGTCAACATCGTAGACTATTTGGAAACATCAAGCAGACACGCTGCTCTTGAATCCCTAAATCCGGAATTTGCTGCTAAAATTTCATCTCCAAAGAGTCGTGACATCAAACTGTGCCTGCAAATGTCGTATTTCCACTCGTTGCTACTTATTTGATTTTTGTTTTCGTCGTTGCCAAGTTATCCAAAGCTTCTCTGACATATACATGACCATTCCAACCACAAACTTGAAGCGCACTTGCAAAATGATGCAGTCAAGAGAATGTCACTTGCAAAAGATACTTATTTCCATTTTAATACAATTGATACATTTTGTAACGTACTAGATTAATCTAGATAGTACACAGGCACCAGTAGCAAGATAATATTAATGAAAGTGTAAAATCAAAGCATCGACAAAGAAAAAATTGAGTTAATATTAAAGTGCTCCTTGACTTTGCCATCGCCTCTTGACCGACCGACCGTGTTTCAAGTGATTCAACCAAGCAACTGATGGTGCTTCCACCTCGAGCTTTCCAATTTTAGTACTTTATAACCACAAAACAGCAAAATCCACAAAAAGCAAATATTAGAGTACCGCCTAAAAGCAAAGCATCAGGTTATACTTAATACCTATGACTCAACATAAGACCTAAAAAAAAAAACACTTGAAAAAAATAAAGGAAATCTTGTCCCTTGGTTGAATAAATCTACCTCTATGACTCACAATTCAAAGATCCACAACCAAAGTCTAACTTCAACCTCAAAACCAAGTTGGAATGAATATTTCAGAAAAGCATAAATTGTTGATGAATAATTGAGATTTTAGATGTGCCAATCAGTATAATTTAATGATGTACTACACGTGCTCAAGTTGCATTGTTTCGATAGTTTGAGCAGAGCACGAGCGCAACACAAATCACACCGGAAGTACTCGTGTGTAAAGTATAATGTTTAAAGTGCTGAAAAGCGAGCGGACGGAAGTGTAACTTACTCATGCGTATCTCCCATCGCCCGCACAACTCACCAATATTATGATATTGAACATAGAAACATTCATCATCATCTGCACAATAATTTTTGTTTAATTAAAATACGGATTTTTCTATGATCTCAGATAAGACTGCATTTTCTTTGGATGCACTGCGCAACAAGTACCTGTAAACACTCCAATTAAGTCATTCTTTTCCACGTCTTCGCCCATTGTCTATGTGCAAATACATTTTACATCTTACAATTGCTTGTACCGGAATTACGCACCTTGTTATTACATCCCAAGCCGAGTTTTTGAATTTCACATCTGCAACATGCCAACGAAAGCCACTCTGCATCATGTTGATAATTTCATAAGTTTGCTACTAACAATACGCAAGTGATGGAAGTTCGCATTCGTAATTACATCCCAGGAACTTTTAATATGCTCGTTTATCCCCGGGTGAAAACGAAGAACTTTTAAAAATATCCACACAACTAAAATGGTTTTCTCTGTTTAAAACGGTGACATAACATTTTCAGTTATTTTCTCTCAGAATCTCCTTTGCGTGGTGTCGAAAGCATTTGCTAATTATAATTACGGTTCATTTGCAATATTCTCATTCTAAGACCTGGCTTGTATTCTCCATGTCAGAGAACGGAAACGTCTGTATTCAATTCAATTCATCGATTCAGGAAAATGCTAATAGTACGTTCTGCTTACGACACCGTCTTAGAATTAAAACTCAAAGTAGTTTCAGGGATGTGGTAATAGGCAATAATCATGCCAACATATTCTATAATCCAACAGCACAAAAGAAGAAGCTCAGAGCTCAAAAAAAAAAAAGAATACAAAATCAAATAAAACAGTATAATTAAAGTATTAGATGTTGTTCCTATGAAAGTTTACAGCTTCAAATTGAAAACTTAAGACATTCAATAAAATCCAGGTTGAAAGTTCAACGAGCACTGGAGTCACCGAAGTCATGAAAACGTAAATGACAGCCTCGTATTACAGATATTTACGACCAGCAGCAAACCATTCGCAATGAGACAAATGTTATAACACATTCGATATTTTGATATTCACGCAGAACACACCAAATACATGGTGTGCCGTGTGCACATGCAGATTGCAATTTTGAAATAAAGTCGGCTAGGATTACCGGCCACGTAATGCCGTCCGCGTGCGACAATAACTGTGACCCAGAATCGGATGAACTCACTCTTTTACCCAACTCTGCGCAAAATAAAAAGCTCACAAGTCAACCAACAAGCCTAACTAATTAATAATCGATTTGCAACACAATATCAAGTATCAAGATCGAATTACAAATTATAATCAAACCAAAATTGACACAATGCAGTTGTAAAAATGGATAATCGTATTCATAATTTTTAAATTATTCAAATAAATCCAATGAATGAAATTTGCAAACTAAAAATAAAGTAGATCTAAACCAAAAATAACAACTTATAGGTGATAATTATAAAATTACTTAAATATTCCGACACAGTGACTGCTGGTCGGCTGAACATTTTTTGCAAATATTTTTTGCGTACTCAGGAAATACCAGCATGAATTAATATCTGTATAAACTACAGTTAGATATAAAAATTATCGCGTTGGCAGCTTCAAACTGTTTTGCTAAACAAACGGTACATTTGTCAATAATGGAAAATTCTTTACTCAAAGCAGTCTTCCAGTTAAAAACTCTCAACCTGACAAGCAAACAGTTACAATAAATGATGTTTGCAGTGTCTTGCAGAAAAGTCAATATTAAATCATTCATAATCACCAATACATGCTTGACACGTTGATTTTCGTACTTTGACGAAGAGAATAATTCATAGCAATAAGATTAAGATACCATTTTGATATTTTACTTGTCACATATTTCTCATTACTATGCATCGTGAAACATTGGAAAAAAAAAAAAAAACTTATTAAGTTTAGAGAAAAACAGATTTTTTTGTCCTCTATCTTAAAAATTGTATTTATGTTTTAAGGCCTGAACAGATGTGACATGAATTTAATTAAACTGCGCAAATATTTCCAGATTAAACAAGTGTGCAAGCGTGCCTCATGAGACCCCACTGATTGCCCAGCCTGCTGTTATTCCCTGCTATCCCTGATATCCGATTACAGCCAGGCCAGAAGTCGGGATGCATCGAATCCTGTTACAAACTAAACACATTTTAAATGCGCACATGTGCATTTTATATCTGACATTACAAAGCGTTGAAAAGGAGAAAGATCGGAATTGTAAGCATATGTAAGCCTTTCGAACGTTTGAAACTTAAAACATTTAAAGTAATCAAAAATCGTCTGTACAACGAGAATAGAAACATCTGCTTCAACTAAAATTGATTTTCTTTTTTCTGCAAGATAATCAATGCATTTTAAGACAATAAATTGCTAATAAATTATCTTCTTTAATTTTAAAAAAAAACTAATATTATTAAATGTATTGAACACCGCTACTTGTGCGTTCCTGGCGCTTCTTCCCATTCTTCTCCTCCTCAACGGGTGGTATTCATGAATGTATTGTTCAGGCCGACATGCATTGCATGCAAGTAACTACTAAGCACCGCAATGAATGCAATGGATGGTTAACCGGTAATGCTAAGCACATCTGCTCATCGACGCGCCAATCAAAACAGCGTTACTGTTGTTTTGTTATGCGATGGCGTGGCATACGATACAAGGATCACACGTGATACCAACCAATGCTTGCAATATATGAAAGAAAAGGATTATTGATTGACAGCGAAGCGATTGCAATGCAGACGATGAAGTCGAATATGAAACTTTCACGAAATCCATCATCAAATCTTATTTTCATTCCCTAGAATCCATTTTCCACACTGGCTCAGTAAATAATTTGCATAAAGTAAACGCATTGTCCTTAGCACAATTAATTGTCTAATTAAAAATGCAATTATGCGATGCATGCAAACGCTCTGTTACAAGCCTCGCCATTTCTGCCGCTAATTAATTCTTCATTTCATTTACGCTCCTTTGCTTAATTTACTTAATGTACGCCCATTTCACATGCATCAAAATGCTATTTTTATTCTTCAATGTTAATGACATTTGGCGCTTTTATTATCACTAATTTCAACGTGTTAATACTTTCAGTTGTCCTCACTTCTGCTGGGGATTAACAGGTGCGACATTGAATTAAAACTAGAATTACACGTAGCACTCAAGTGTTAGAGAAGTAGACAACAGTTAGCACTTCAAACTACAATTGTAATTAGATTGAATTGCGCATTGAAAATTACCACAATTCACAGTTTTGTGCATTTGATGCACTGCGAACATCGTTGCATCTTACTACACAGTTAAAGTCGTCAATGCGGTGTGAATGAAACAGATTGAATTGATTTCAACATTTATAATTAAATTCGAATTATATCGACGATATTTTTGCTGCAATTTGAGAAAAAGTGAGGTTGGTTATTGAGGTGTAACAAATTGCGCCGCACTGTGTATGCGTGAGTAACTGTACGAACACATTACGCTAATTGAGAAATTGACTCAGACGATTGCCCCATGAACGTGATATTTAGATGTTTGCTCAGCTCAAGGCGAGACGAGCTACAGTTGTCGTGCATAGACTGTGCTTGTACAGCTATTACTACACTCGGTACATTTACCGTGGATACAATTAGTTGATAGGGGCCCAAGTGCAATTGCTCAAAATTGATTAAATTGAATGAAATTGATCAACTACGTACTATTTATGCCACATCAAAAGATACTAATAAAAGAAAACTAGGTCTCCCAAATCACAATTATATCAATAAATGCATCAAATATACTCTCAACTCATGCCTTGTACCTACTAGGCACACATGTAACTCGTAAATAACGATCTCCAACCTACCATTTTAATCCTTATCAGCATTATTTATTCGTCCCAAGTCCTAAAAAGTTGCCTTTCTCTGTTGTGATTCACAGAGAACAACCGATGCCTTTGTATCAGAAAATGTCTGCTATTGTCATCAGGTGTGGATGGGATAAATAACCGAAACCGTTTACGAGATATTATAGGGCATTATTTCGAATTAGGAACGCATTAAAAATGCTGTATCTGTTTATCTTGTTTGACTAGTTTATCAGGAGTAGGGCTCGGAGAACGATATTTAAATCTGATCTTTGCCAACATAAGTAATCTCTCTTTTAATTTTTCATCACCTCAGAGTGGGAATAGGAGAAGACTTGATATGGCAAATATCTACAATTTCAGGTGTGAAATAGAAACATATAGAAAAGACATTTTATAAACATTAATATAAAATTAAGCATTACATTTATTAATATTTATCAAGGAAAACAGTGTTTTCCTTACGTGAAATAAATCTATCTACTCTCAATTTAATCAACCAATATACCACACAACAGCTGAAGGTAATAAAATCTTCAAACCCTCTGGTCTGCACCCAAAAAAACTACACACACCAAGGAATGTGTCCTGTTCTTGTCTAATGACTCTTGACTCATTGATAATCTACGCTCATTGCGTGTCTGGCTAATTCAATGAGCAACAGTTGGCAGCACATTACGTGCTCAGCCAAATGCAACCTTTTCTTTTACGGAGTCCCTTCACTTACTTCATTCCTGCCCTACTGCTTTCTTACAAACTAAAAGGATGCAAAACGTGGACCTACATTGCATATCACAGGCCTTGGTAGGCTTCAAGATGTTGAAAGTTTAGTAAACCATTCATACGGATATAACAAGCATGAGAATATTTACAAAAACAAATAAACGTTTAGAGTCAACCCTTCCACCAGCCGTCAACTCCAACACTGATCGACAAATTCATCGTCAAGCAACTCATTCAAAAAGTACAGACATAACCTTCTGGGCATGGATACTGAGTATATAGAAAAATGTTACAACTCAAGTAGACAGACAGACAAGCAGATGTTTGTTGAATTGCTGAGTTGTTCCGCGTTCATGCGACGTTGTATTATTGCCCTGTCTCTTTGTAGTATGATTATACAAATATAATAGATACGCACGAAACGTAAAGGTTCCACGGCAAAAAAGTAACGCAAAAACAGGAAGTTGATGATTGCAGGAACTCGCTAATTCAGTAAAGTCGAGTATAAATATTGCAATGATGTGCTTTGAGCAGCACAACACAACAACCATTGCATAACTACATTGAATGCATGTAAAACATCGAAAAGATAAATATATCCCGACTTGCTTCCTCAGTGTCCTATTCATATTGAAATAAAAATAAATTTTAAAATATTTGTATGACATGACTTCTATTGTAATGTCTGTAAGCTGTAATTTAATTATACTGTTTATGATACACACGATCCAAACTCGTGACAGCCATGGTTGAAAAGTTGTTATTGCACTTGTTATCCTGCATTATGCACAAATGCACCATTTTGGAATGGAATACGCGTGCGGCGATATTAAATTACTGACTTTATCGACAATAAGCTACTATTATTCAAGTATGTGCAATGCGCATAGAAAACAAGCATCAACCAATTGAAGAACAATGTTTAACTTTAATTGAAGTTTCACTAGATTACCGGTCTAGCTTTGTAAACAAATGAAAGTTAGTAGAATAGTAGATAATTTCTGCTTTTTCGGATTCTCTAGAGCATTTATATTGAAGAGAAATCTTTTCCCTTGGAGTCACCTCCTTTATATTTGTTCTGCTTTCCACAGGAAAGGAAAAACATCTTTGTGTTAATACCATTTTAAGCTATAAATAATTTTATTTCGCAGTTTCTTGAACACAAGAATATACGAGTGAAGATTGGACATAAATACGCACAAAATTGTCATGACTTTAGTGTTTTCTATAAAAAGATTGCAGCGAAAACTTAGATTTTCACCACAAAGACTAAGAACAATAAATCATTAAAATTGTTTGGGAAGTTATGAGGTTGGATTTTCTTCTATGCAATTATAGCGCAGACATAAAACTACTAGGAAATTAATCAAGTTTTAATCAAATTAAAACTGCATCAGCATGTGCCAGCGACGCGTGGAAATGTTGCATGATGCACCCTTCAGCGCAAATTGAACGAAATAATTGGCAAAAATGAATTTAGATTATTTATAAATATAGATGCGAATGAAATAGTTGCAACATTGTGCTGAAAACATGTTTAAATGCAATCTTCATACTAGCCATTTGTTCTTGTTTAGAAATAACAAATTGCAATACAGACAGAAATTATAAAGTATTATGCACTTAAAAGTAAACTAAATACCACAAAGCGACGCAAACAAAGCATGCTCACGCATATTAATTTTCGCTCGCGTGCAAATTCCTGAAATTTATAGAATGGAAGATAAACCCGCACAAAATTATTAATGGTTTTACTCCATTCTTGCAGAGTAATTGGATACTTGAACGTTTGTGTGTGATAATATAAAAAATTTTGTTTTCCTTTCATTCAGAGTACACAATAGTGCAGGCATACTAGTTACAGAAATAAAGTGAAAAAATAAAAGACATAGTAAAATTTGAGCGAAGAATGCATCAGACATGTAATCGGTACATGTGACAATACGATAGTTTTATCTACCACATTGTATACTCCTTTAAATAAACTAATTTTGGCATTACAAATCCAATGCCATATCGAACTTTCAAACTATTCATGATTATCGTGTGGAGCGAATGTCTGTACATAGCAATGAATTTAAGTACTTTCAGTATGTATCTACATTATTGAAAGCAGCGGCCATCAGTACAAAACGCACGAAAATGGTGCACACGCTTTATATGCTCACGTCACAGTCAATGAACTTGTTCAGTTGGCGCGATACGCGTGAAGGCGTGTGCCATGTGCAGCAAGTCGTGCAAAGAGATGATGCGCCCATAATGTGTGTACGCGCGAAGAGCGCATAGAAAAATTCAGAAAGAAAACATATATGCCGACGCATCCTAGATAGAATTCAGCTATTAAAAAAAATCAATAAATCATAATAACTTATGATTAGTTGCGAATGGAATCATCGGATGATCCCTGCAAGCACTGAAAACAGACATTTCTGTTTTACAATCGCGCATTACAACAATTACCTAGTTCGTCACGAATCAAAGATTCCAAGCAGCAAATTCAACGCAACTCTAACCTAACACAATTTAATCACCTCTTCTTCTTAAATCCCATATATCAAGCACTTTACTTCCTACTTTGGAAGTAAAACAAAATGCACATTGGCGTGATCTCATCATGCAGCTCAATGCGCATTGAGCACAATTCATGAGCACAATAATGGAGCTTAATCTCTTATTCAATCATTTGTGAACTGAATGCGTATTAACGACTGATATAGGAATATGAAGTCAAGTCAAGAATTAATTGTTAGAGGAGAAATGATGAGTATAACAGTATTTTTTTATTGAGTTAATTGTAAATAATTGTACCTACAATTTGCAGTGATATAAAAGTTTGATAAATGGCATAATCACTTTAGAAGTTCGCGCGCTCTTCGCATAATGAAAATTGCAAACTATATACCAGCAAGAATATAACTATGCGATGAAGTGTTTTCTATTGTTTGTTATTATCATCTGAAGGAAACAATAGTTTCTGAATTCTGAATTAGTTTAATGATGGGTTGCATTTCCTCCAAGGGAAATACTTTACTCGTTCGTTAAGATTGAAATTGTTGTACTTTCTGCCTTTTTCCACACACAATAGTCGAAGTACCAAAATAATTATGTCAACTCAATTCTAGTTCATGTTGAACTAGTTTGATTAAATTAATAGTAAAAATATAATTCAAACTTAAATAAAATGCAAATAAATTGTAATCATTTATAATCCTGGCAATTTACATTAACTCGCCGGTAGAATAAAATCAGAGAAATGTAAAATAATTCTATTACATCGTTTTATCACGCGTGCAGTGTAGCAATCAGTAGTAGCACAGGTGGATGATGATGGTTTACCTGTCGTTACCTACTGGGTTTACTCAATTTTATTACTCTTTGCCTCATAAACTAATACGTGCAAAAAAGCTGGACCGAATTAAAGCGAAACGGGAATGAATAATACAGCAAATTTGCTCGTAAAACTGTAAACATTAAATTGTGTTTTAAAACTACACAAACGCCAATCACGCCCACTACAACAGCATCCTGCCTTGGATTAAAGGAAATATGCTGAAACAGGTCATAATTCTCCTCACTAAAAAATGTTTCATTACAAGAGAAATAAGAGGAAATGTTGTACTCTAGTTTGCTCAACCCAACACTATTAAGCTTCATTTTGTTAAATGTAATCATCATATTTAATTAATATTTTCATACGTGTCATCTCTTAGTTAGATAAACAGCAAGACAAATATTTGAACCAACCGAGAATGAAATGTAATAATATTTTCTCAACTGCACATGCGTTTAATAAACACCCCTACACTTCAAGAAACTCAGTAAGCGTAAGATGGAAGAGCGGAAAATATTCCATCAACGACATTTCCAAGTTGCAAGAAGAGCGTAATATGATGAAGAGAAATTTTACGACTTAGAACGCCTCACTCCTCGTTTGTTGCCGGAAAACGCAAAAAGCGGCTATAACATAAACGAATAAACGTGGGACGTAAATCCAGACTACCTAATCTTAAAATATAATGATGTTCGAAAGCAAGTTTAATATATGCTGATCCAAGATAGCACTAATAGCAATAGTAAAGTTAAAACAATTTTACTGCATGTTTTACCATGTTTTATTGTCTTAAATAGAGGAACAAAGTTCACAGAAGACACGCAGGCAAAGTTATGAGTCACCTAAATAATTACAAACAATCATAAATTGCAACCACAGCACTGTACGTTCAGTAATGTCAATTATTTTAACCTTGATTATTTACAGAATAACTTATTCATGGTTAACTTTGAAATTGATCCATAATTTTCCGAATTTATAGAAAATTTGACCATACATAATGACAAAATGTTAGATAGCGAAGATTATGCACAGCGAGTAATGAAAGGCAATCGGAGATAATAGCTGTAAAGACAGGCCCTGACGCATCAGCACCTTGTTGATTTGCATAATAATGTTTTTGCATTTTACAATCAAGGACAAGCAATCTGCTCTGATCTAGACTCGAGTTAACAGACCACGTCTAGACATGAAAACATCATAAATATATTTCCAGAAATTCTTCATAACTTGAGATCAATAAATCAAATCTAAAATCAGTCCAAGTTGTAGCAAATTATACCGCGACTCTATGCCGTAGACAGAGCATTCATTTGAAACTTCCAACCCAATCTAGGGCCATCTACAAGAACCATTAAGAATTCATTCCAAGAGGGAACCAGAGTGAATCTTCAACTTTAGTTCACTCTGTACCAAATAGTTAGAAGTGTATGAAGTGTACATGGTCATTAGATATGTAGCACACATTTCATGGATGAAATGCGGTTTGATGCGCATTGCACTGTACTGCAAACAAAAAAATTCAGCGCAGAATACTTGGGTTTTTGATTCATTACTTGAGTGAGTCATCTTAGTGACTACATCAACTTTTTGCCAAACACACTCACATCAAGTCTTCAAAGTATAATAAATATTCGTGCGATAAATAATAAACACATGAATTCTGAGACTTGCTCTATCTAATCGCGAGGTGAATATCAAAGATTAATAAATATTCAACTAAATGAATAAAAGAGAAAAACAGGAAAAATGTAATAAAAACATAGTTTATAATTTGAATTTGTTCTACTTCACAAATCCGCTAACTTTTGAAATAAAGACAATTATAGATTAATAGATTACAAATTACAAAACTAATTTATTCTGTCTTTATCCCAAAAAAAAAAAAGACTTCAATTCACGTCAATTTAAATGTTAATCAACTTTGCACTCGTAACTTTGTTATACTAAAACACTATAATCAATTCTCATATATGAATTAGTAAACCAAGTTAAATCTTTCTGCAGAAGCCTACTTTACAGCGTTCTTCAATTTTCCATACGAAGGTTCATTTCAATCAACATTGATACATGATTTTAACATTAACAACATTGCTAATAAGCCTAATTCACAGGCAACGGTGCTGCCGTGCAAAACATAAATATGTATGTTCACTCTGAATTGTATTACAGAGTATAGAGTGAAGGCATTAGTCTAGTAAGCTGAAACTACAATTATCAACTATGAATAGACAACGCGGATGTTGTGTAAAGTGAATTGGGTCTTGAATGACTTTATCATTTTGGAACGAGATTGAAAAAGTTTGATTTTATAGGTTTTAGATCTGGTTTTTCATGATTTGTTGTACTTTCTGTAATACCTTCACCGTGACAATCGTGAACAACGTGACAAAAGCGAGAAGTTAACAGCAAATTTTACCCACTGCAAAACATAAGAGAGACTTGGTTTCGATTCCTTTAAATAAGTTTAAATGAATTGCATTCAAACAACTTTGTTCTGTGATTTGCGATTTTGTAGTCACGCACGCATCACACAAGAATCAAATACATAAACCACAACACTTCGTCATCTTCAGTTGTCCACGGGTGTCTTCTACTAGTCTTCTATATTTGGAGTATGAAACACTGGCGTAATTAAAAGTTGAATGCTTTTTCTTTCACAGTCCTCTCAAACCTCGAATGAAAATCGTAATGCAACTGATCACGTTTTGTCATGCGTAAGGCATAACCTTCGCGCCATACCTGACGTATCTCACGTACCATCAGAATCATAACGACAAAGGAAGACGACCTGAAAGGAAACGACTGAACATCTGCTCGTTTGACGAGTCTTCTGCCTCAACCTTTGCTCGGAAGACCGTCCGTGCTGGGCCTCTCGTGTGCACCGAAAAGGAAAACAAAGGATTGATGGAAGAGAAGAGGAAGAAAGGCGGTTAAGATGAGTTTTTTGATTTTTTTTGTTAACCTGCAGACGTCAATAATAATTTCAGTGGATTAGTGAGAAAGGCACGTGTAGGGAATGCTTCTTTCTCTATTGCAGTTGCTTTGAATTCATAATCTTCGAATATTCATGATTTAATCAAATTCAACTTAAGTTGAGTAATATTTTCAACAAAATAAAGAAGTTAAAGCTGAAAGATTAGCGAGAAAGAGTAAATTAATTGCAAGTTGTTTTTATGCTAACAAAATATTTGAACTAAAAGTAATTTTTACTTTCATAATTCAAAACTTTCAGGAAGCGCAAGAATAAACAGTTTCATAGCTGTTGAGAGATGATTAAAATTTAACTGATAAAACTTCCTTATTTCTTTCCTAAACTGTAACCCAATGCAGAAGATTATCACCTTTTTCTTGCAAAACGTTTTATGAGATTTGTGTCTTCTCAATTTTACAATCTTATCAAACTCCCATCTAGATATTTTACTATCACCAATTTTGTGTGGCGCTATTTTTTCAGAATTGGGAAGTCATTTCGAACTAAGCCTCTAGCATTGAGCGAATTTTGTCGCTTTAAATCTTCAATGGTTCCAATGGCTTAAAACCCAAACGATATGAATGACAATGAGATGCAAATGCGTATCCCCCACAACGGAACAACGTGGCATAGGAAGGAATGTCAAAAATGCACAAATTTGAATATCAATAGAAGAATGAGTCCATTTTATAAGCGTACAAGTTTACAATATATTTAAACTTCCACTCTGAATATGATAAATATTGTTCAAATCAAAAAAAAAAAAGACTCAAGTGATTAAAATGCAAAGACAATGTAACATTCAAGAGCATCGAATATTTCATAGTTGAAATTAGGATGTCGTAAAGAGAAGAACGTAGAAGTAAACTTAAGAATGTGAATGAGTCAACCACCTCATACAGATGAGCTTGGGCTCGTGAGTTAGGCTGTAAGGTGGTTAGAGAAGCTCACCGGCCGAAAAATACTCGTCTGAGCTGAGCTGAAACACATTCCATTCCAACAACGTGTACACCACCACATCTCAAACTTGCCACTATACAAAGCAGTACGACTCCCCAACAAAATGAAAAGCAGAAGAAGTAAAAATCGCCACTTCCTACATGTCCTACTTTACCAGATGCGTCACTATGACCCAAAAGCATTTAAATTCCCATGCTTCCACTTTGAAAAGAAATCTACCTGCTGTCAGTCAGCTTGTTGCAGAAGCCCAACTTTACTACTTACTGATTCAGAAAGATGTCCAACAAAATCTCCACGATTATTTATTTTTTACTTGTTGTAAGATATTTTCGCACCACGTGTTATATATTTAGAGAACACCCAGGGATGAAAGTTTATAGCTGTACAGCTAACACGTCGGCCGTGTCCAGATTGACTAATCTTTGATTAGTTGCGTTTATGCGCCGGCAGAGCCTCGATCGTAAACACTTCGGAAATTACCCTCCTTTAAGAGCTTACGTATCTTCAACCAGCACAAATAGCAACTAGCCTTAATACCCTAAATACTATTAAATCTAGTGCAATTCTGTTTGGTATGGGATAAGAAGCAAGTCACCCTAAGATAGAGTGTGGGGGTGATGTTTGTATAGGAAATATCGCAATGTACAATTCTGGAAGTCATTGTGTTTTAGATTGCGCTAGAATTTAGTAGAGTGGAGGAAGAGAATTGGAAAGGTTATAGACATTAACTAGGAACTTCATATTTTCTAAGAAGAAAATAATAATATTTAACACAAGTGGGAAACAAGGATGTTGAGAAGAAGAAAGTTGCAAGGTTAGAAAGCAAAGAAATAAAAGCCAGAAAGTAAACACCCTATGCTCGCTTCTTGAACCTCCAAACTGCTTTTCTGATTGGACCCCTGAATAAGAAACATTCATATCAGCTGTAAATCACAACTTGCAGAATTTTTCCTTACCAATCCAAACTAAACTCTTCTAAATAAAGCTCCAGTTCTATTCAAGACTTCTTTCTGAAAGTCTTAGAAAGAATTAGCGACCGCCTCAGCGAGGTCGATGACAATCAACAATCGAAGCTGCTTGTCGCACTTAAATTGCAATCGCGATCACAATTGCGCTCACGCCGAGCCGGAAATCGTTTGTGGGTCGATCGGTTGCGGCGCCAAGCCAATTGTCACATTCCCGACGCACACTAATCGATAAATATATAATCAACACTGTACTGATGTGTGCAACAATGAATGAAATATTTTTAACCAAACTAATTAAGTCCTTCAAAAACTTACTCAATGCAAGAAACATTACAATTAGAGCAAGCAATTTGTATTAACAAAATAATTGGTATTAATAGATTAATGGATAATTATATCAAATGATGTGAAACGTCAAGCTCCAATTATTCGCCGTTCCAATTTCAACAATTTCCTTGAGCAATTTAATTCCAAATCAACCCAAACCCAAGTAAAATGAACATGACTAATTTTCATCAAAACATTAATCCTGACATTAATTCAGCCAAAACAAAGCGTTTAGATTGATGAGAATTTAACACCGTTTTAACAAATTTATGTATAATCATGAACGTAACTAAGCAAACTTTTTAATTCCTTGCCTAAGTAGCTTACTAACAAGTTCTACAAAATAATAAGCGCATCAAATTGAAGACAATGCACAAATAAAATCAATAAACTCAATAATTAAAATGAAGCTATGGAACGATCTATCAAATTTCATTAGGCCACTTCACAAATTAGTTCACTAGGAGAATTCTTATACTTTCCTCGCTGTTTTCCTCAAATCTATGGTTTTATTCGATTTATTTTCTTTCTATTTGTTGTTCTATATCAATATTTGCACAATTCCGGTAATGGCCTAACAGACAAACAGAATTTATGTGTCTGCCATCATGTTGCAACACGTCTCGAGTGTTTTATCCACTTCCCGTTTCGCCCATCTTTTCCCTACATTTTCTGCTGTTTTCCACACAAGACGCCTCAGAAACCATCACGTAGAACATAATACTGTAAGATTGTGACTCCTTTTTGAATTTCCCAGTTTCCCAATTCCAAAAGAATTAACCAATGTCCCCCCCCCCACAAAAAACATACATTGAATATGAATTACCCCATCGATTCTACATTTATAAAAGTATCTCCGCAGATTTCTTTCTACTTTTCTAGACAATAATCATGACCATAACGTTCTTAGTCATAACACTTGTTTTTCTGGATTTTCCTTGCAAAGATGCAACGTACGGTTTCGTTTCTTTGAGTGATATCATTTGATTTGTGGCTATAACTAAATTTTGAATCTTTCCAAATGTGTAGAATTTGTTTCTTGGAAACTGGAGCATCCTCCTGCAGCTTCCTTGCATTTGTATCATAGCATTACAGAGATGAGGACATGGCGCACTAACTCACGACTGTTGTGGCCACCGCAGGAGTTGGGGCTCTGGTTCTTCATCGTTGGTTTATTTATCGTCGCGGGACGTCGTACAGCGAAGCATAATATGTA